>CAHIKZ030002572.1:0-90000 GCA_903632075.3 Acanthosepion pharaonis
GTGTATCAGAGATCGTTTTCCAAATATTGGGGGCTGGTTCCTCACACCAAAACAAGAGCAAAAGTCCATAAAAATATATGTCCACAAATCTTTCGTGTTTGAGTTACTAAGTTTAAAGAAAGTTTTCGGTAGATGGCGTTGTGTCTTCCTCTATACATGTACATATGTATCTAGTCTGTCTTCAAGGTTTAACGTGTGTAGTAGTGAGTTAACTGAAAAATGCTCCGTTTAACAATGTCAGGATAATTATATTGTGAGCATATGATTTTATATATATCCACGCGAAGATTAATGGACGCGAGGCTGCATGGCTGTATAAGATTGTGCTTCCAGACCGCGGGCAACCGAGTCATCCAAATTTTGCGGCTGTTTTTCGTGGCATTGCTGAGACAGGGCCCGTGGCAAAACAAGCTATCGACCGAGGAAGACCGTCATCCATTGTATGTTGTATGAGGCAACATTTGAAGGAGATGGAATAAACAATTTACACAACAAACATTTCATGCGGATCGGAATCCTAATGGTACAATACAGACTAGACGCCATCATCCAGTTTACGCTTAATATGTGAGATGGAATTGTAGTTGACTGTCTGGTAGGTCCATATGTTTTTTTTCAGCGCTAGTTACCGGAGCTGTCTACAGGGACTTTCGAACACACTTCTAGACCTGCTGGTTTGATGTAGATCAGTTAATAAACACACACACACACACACACACACATATATATATGTGACTCTCTCTCTTTCTTTCTCTCTCTATATATATATATATATATATATATATATATATATATATATATATATATATATATATATATATATATTATATATGCGGTACATATTAGAAAGCGCTCAATATCAGAGATAGAGCTAACATATTTGTTTGGATTGATGTAAGTTTTGACATTTAGGCTATATATATATATATATATATATATATATATAGATAGATAGAGAGAGAGAGAAAGAGAGAGAGAGAGAATAATGTGTTCAACTCTCTGCATCAAATAAACATTTTCTTATTTTGAATTATCATTGACGTTGATAATACCATAGACTCTGATAATACCTCTCTGATATAATATATTCGTCTTTAATAGGTTGCAATATCACCATTGTCCAATAACTACACAGATTTTTGTAAACAAACTTTAATAACTGACTGATTGATATTTAACAATGAAGACAAGCTTAGAGAATATACTGGGTGTAAGAGCAAAATTTTCCAAATCGTTTAACAGCCAAATTTTACAAGTGGTAGATTAAACTTTGAACCGCTGTATCTTGGAAATGATTAAAGATATCTTACTGGAATTCTCCAAGGTTTTTATAAGCCTATTGGACTCTATTTTGAACAATATATGCGTATTAAGTTCTAAGTTAAAATTATGATCCCTCTTACTGTTGTGATCTTCTGATCCAGATTTCCTCTCTATTGTTCCCGCATTCTTAAACTTCTTCAACCTTCTCGTAATGGTTCTTGAATGGATTTTTACGATGTAGTATGAATGAAGGTGCATTTACTGAGGGCCTGAATGATCTTTTTTCCTCTCATCATTGCTCATTTGGCAAGACATAGTGAAGATGACTCAAAATGACACAAAACGATTTTAACCTGTTCTTTTCTATCTGAAAATAAAAGCATGTTTCTCAGTGACTCTTACGACGAATGTCAAGATGGCTACACCTGCTATCTGGAAACCTGGAAAAATTGACTTAATTATGTTAGCGCGTATTTTTTTAAGATATTATCTTTTGTGGGATGTATAATTATCGCATGCTGTTACACACACAATCACTCTCTCTCTTTCTCTCTCCCTCACTATCTATCTATATATCTATCTATCTATCTATCTATCTATATATATATATATATATATATATATATATATATGTAATGAAAGGTATGTGGCATGCGTGATTCACTCGTATGTGCTCATGTATCTTTCGATACAAGATGACGAGGAATATTTCCCCCATTTCTTTCTGCGGTAGACCAGTTGCCATCCAAAGCTCTAGAACCCGGTCTGTCCTGCCATTTACACATAATTCGGTGGGGAGACTAGAATTCAAATCATTCCCAAGGGTATTAGCACGTAAGGGAATGTAATGGATTCAAGTGAAATTCGAACTCGGCTCTTCTATTCCTCAAGGCGAGCCGCCACCCATTATTCCATTGTAACGACATTGTAAGATGCGTTTAGAATAAATGTTTTCATTAATTGACATCTTCCATGCATATGTGACTTCTCACTGGACTTTTTCAACCTTTGTAGCGAGTCGATCTTGAGAAAACGAGGCTTTCTACTTGGATTAATTATTATTGGGCACAATCTTAATAGTATAAGATATTCAGATGACAAAGTTTTGATAGGAGACAGAGAAAGATTATCACTGAAATTTCTACAGAGTATTGTAAAGGAAATCAACGAAAAACCACTATCAATTGTTAAAGAAACAATGTACAATTACAGGAAAATGAAGTAGGCAATAGTCCAAAAACGAATTAGAGATCCCAAAGTCAAACAAGTACAATAATTTAATCACTTGGTAAGTGTTGTAGCAGACTGGCTGACATATGTTCTGATAGATGTAGAAAAAATATAAAGACAGCGGATTTCGAATAGTGTTTTTTTTTTTTCGGAACCGAAGCAAAATTGGGACAATTTCGTGAGAAACAAGGAAGAAAGTGATAAACTATTGTGTAATATCGGTCCTTCTATACAGCATATACTGCACAATATGAATCAGAGATTTGAGTCGACAGAGATATGGGTCGATGGAAGAATGCTTAGAATATGTTATACTGGAACACACCTATTCTATAGTTAATAGACTCTCCCACCTATAATAAGTAGTAGTAGTAGTAATAGGAACGACTCAGTCGCGTGTCGCTCAGTGAGTTGGTCAGTCAGTCGATGTCGGACATTAAAGTATCAGCCACCACAACTAGATTGCTGCGTCATTACCTATTATATCAAGTTCCTAACGTTTTGTACGTCGAACCTTTTTAGGGCCGACTTAGTGAAATACAAGTCTCCACTGTCAAACTAATCTATAACAGAATACTATATACTGAAGATGCAAATGTCAAAGAATCTTTGAAGAAAATGGAAACAAATAAAGCACACCTACGCATAAAATCATAAAGAGACCTATTGAAATTTCTAGTACGTATAACGAGGAAAGACGGCTTGGAAAATATGAAACTCACAAAACATATTCAAGTTAAAATTGATAGAATAAAACAGCGAGAAACAAACTGTATATAAGGAGATTTTGCAAATGGATGATCCAAAATGCTCTTGAAGAAACAATAAAAAAACAAAACAAAACCTAATAGCTTCAAATGATAGGAAGGGGATCAATGATCACTCGACTTATAAAGAAAATTGACAATATTTGTTCTTCCTATCGCAATATTTCTAAGATTTCAAAATTTGTAAGGGACATGAGATGAAAAAAGCGACTTCAGATCGGATTGTTTTAAACTATACAAAGAGGCAATATCATTTTCTTTAACTTTAGGTCTTATCAACCGGTCTCTGATTATTTAAAGTCGAAATGTATTGTAAGAAAATTGTTTTGGAGATATTAATGTTTTTTCTGCTAAATTTCACTTACTATTTAACCCATAGCTGGGGGGAAATAAGTTGTATTCATACCTTTCTCATGGATGTATGCACGTACGTGAATATAACGAACCCGCCTGAAATTCGAATTCTGCTTTCAGATTTCTCATTTCGAGAATTTATCCACTACACCCCGTACATCCAGGGACCTGATATTCCCCAGCGGTCATCCATCTAGGTACTGATCAGTTTCAACGTTGCTTAACTTCGGTGATCGGACGAGAAATGTTCTTTCAACGTGATATAGTCGTATGCCTCTTAATATTAAGAGAGCTATTAGCCGTATAAGGATTTAATATAGGTGGGACATATCTATAAAAGTTAGGCAGATTACATTGTTATAATGACAGACAGGAATAAACCTGCATCAATCTGTCTGCAAATTAGTAAATGAATGCAGGGTTAAATGGTAAAATGAAACGGATTATATGGCTACCAGTAAGAATAATAATTAATATTGTGAGCCCGAATTCGAGACCTCAAAATCTAAATCAATAAATTATCGAAATTTAAATAACTGGAAAATATTTTAAAATTTAATGGAACATTTGACACAGAAATCCCGAGCTATATTTGAATAGTGATTATTTACAAAGTGTAATATGACAGGGAAATACGTTACAAACAAAGAAAAGAGTGTTGAATGAGCCCTTCTCTTTCACAAAAACATATGAAACATTTTCCTCATAGATGAAAGAAAAAACTTGAGGTGTGGTTGGGCTGCAGAATGTTCAGCATACCATCGTCGGAGTACGTGTGCGAAAACGAACTTTAAGATAAAAGTAAAGTAAAGGTCCACTTATATTTAGAATCAGAAAGAAAGAGTTCAAAATGGTTTTGACATATCATGCGGAACGTAGTCTTGGAGAATTTTTACAATCGTAAGTTATAATGAAGAAAAATCCAGAGACGGATATGCAACATGGTTGGTCCTGATCTGGCATCCCGTCTGCAGTCGCTACCTCACAGTCGTGCTGTGACTTCCCTCTGTCTTTTCTACAAGTACTTTCATGGCAACGAGCTATTTTCACTGGTTCCCAAACGGCATGAATTTAAGCGTGCTACTAGGTTGTCATCTCGGTCCCACCCTTTCACTGTCGAAACTACTAAATGTAGCCATCACTTCTACTCCAACAGCTTCTTATCTTGCACGTCCCGTCGGTGGAACTCCCTTCCTATCACTTGCTTCCCTGTTAGCAATAATATTCAAATATTCAAATGTAATGTCAATCGACATTTTCCGATGCCATGACCTTGATACTTGCCCTTCTCTTTATCCTTTTCAAAATAGTCCTCTTTACTGTTACACTCACTATCTCTAACCCCTTGCGTGCTAGTGGCACTCCCGCCTTGCTTGGTGTCGAGTTGCATAAAAACAAGTCATGTAGAACATCGACTAACCTCCCTTACAAGCTTTTCTAAATGAATGAGAGAACAGAACGTGGGGTTTATAGTAAACAGACAGATATTCCTAGGCGATTCAAACGATACGAAATTATGGAGGGATTTGATAGACGACTGTATGAAAACGGAATATAGAAGAAAATCGATATAAAAACACCAAATTCGTTCGCCCATTTCCAAATATATCGGAAAACCTTTATTTTTTGCATCATATAGATGAATACTTTTATTTCCTTATATTTAAACGTGGTTTTTCTTTTGATATATCTTTAAATTTTGAGATTAACTATTTTATTATTGCTCCCATATCTCAGAATGACAAATTGATTGGTTGTCACCACACGATTTCCGCTGATATATTCTGAGATTTTCTCTAAGCTTGTCTTTATAGTTAAATATCCATCAGTCAGCTATTAAAGTCTGTTTACAACAATCCGTGTACTTATTGGGAAAAGGTTATATCGCAAGCTATTAAAGACAAACGAATTTGATATCAGAGAGCTATTATTATGCGCTAAATAATATAGACGGCGTATTAACAAAAATAGACACATTTCTGTCGCTTTGCTATGAGATCAAAATGACAAGTATGAAAAAGGATATAATGTAAAAGAAATTGCACTTCATTGTCGGCATGCGGCATTATAAGGTTGAAACATCGTCTCTTGTACAATCACCGAGTTAAGCAATGTCAGGCCTGATCGATTGCTAGATGGGTGATCGCTTGGGAATACCAGGTACTGTAAGCTTCGATGTGTGAGTGGTGTAATGGATAATAATTCGGAATTTGAAGTTGATATTCCATGTTCCAATTCCAGTCGGGTTCGTTACCTTTGCTTATACGCAAATAAGATATAAATCTACCTATTTTTCCCAGCTATGTATTAATAAGTAGAACTTGTATAAATATATATATATATATATATATATATATATATATATATATATATATATATATATATATATATATAACGTCAACGTTTTACAATCTAAAAATATTATTTGGCCTTAAATAACATGCAGTGGTGTGGTAAATGTAAAAAAAAAAAAAAAAAAAAACTCACTCATTATTTACATTATTCGGACTATTGTCCTATCTTTGTCGCCATATTTATCACAACGTTTCGGCCGTTGTACGCTCCGGCCTTCTTCAGGTGGTTGGAATTTCGAACTGATCCCTTTATTTTGCTCACTGGGGTAGACTGTTCTAGTTCCACGTGCCATGTTTGATGGGTGTCAGTTATCAGTTATCTCCTGTTAATTACCCTCTGAAACCGCCTTAAGAAGGCCGGAGCGTACAACGGTCGAAACGTTGTGATAAATATGGCGACAAAGATGAGGACAATAGTTCGAATAATGTAAATAATGTACCTAATACCTCATCTCAGAAATATAGACAAACTCACTCATTGTATGTCAAGAATGATTGCCTCACCAAATGAATATACATATAACCAGATTATTGAAAAGAGGATTTCAGGAAGTATTCTCTTTACCGTATTATATTCATATTATAAATTTTAAGTTAAGACTGATTCATTATGAAATTTGAAGGTTATTCACAATTAAATTTGAAATTTCTTGCCCAAGGTTAAGTCGTTTAGGTTTTTTTTCCGTACACACTTCAAAATAAATGCTGGATTTCAGATGAAAAAATGTTTATGCAATATTTTAAAAAATCATGAGGCAGAAAGCTTGAAACTTTTGCGGTAAAACGGAAAAGATTGTCCGATGGAGTTCACATTGGTTTGTAAGCTGATTTCTTAGGCATTCCTGTGAAAATAGATTTGCTTAGGCTTTCAGGTATATCCCCACTATTGTAGATTTCATTTTTTTTTATTTCTGTTATATTTTCTATGCCGAAATACCCTAAGGCTGCCAGTATCATTATTACAATTTCTTCTGGGCCTGAAGTTTTGTTTCTGTTCAATTTGATCAGTACAGTTTACACTTCGGTTTTTAATATTCCCATTCCATTCATATTTCTGTGCATTGTTGTTTTTTTTTTTCATTTCGTTGAGGAAGTGTTTTCCAATATATATTCGTTCCATCTCTACAGTATTTTTCTCTTTCTCTCATATCGTTGCTTCCTTGGATTTTATGCATCCTGTTGATGAGCATGATTTTTTGGCCTGTTAGGTCTTTTATTTTTATGCATATTTACTTTATCTTTGATACCCATTCTTTCCATTTCTGCACATTTTCCTTTGAGCAATTCCTCCTTAGACTGTCACCATTTGTTTCTTATTTCATGGAAGTAATTCTATATTCTCTTCCGTCTGTTGGTATCGTCTTTGTCTCCTTTTCATCATGTCGAGAATCTTTTCTGTCATCGATTCATTCTTTTCCTCTTCGTATATTTTTCTATGGGATGATCTCGTTTGATGATGACACCATGGCTCCAGTTAGTGTGTTCCATTTCGAGTTTCCATTATCATTTTGTCACTCGTAGCTGCCTTTTCCGTTGCCCATGTATTTCTCTTTCGGATTTGGGCCGTTCAAGCGTCTGTGGTATTGCAATTTGGGTGCTGCCTTAGGTCTCTTCAATTTCAATTTACATCTGTCGTTCATGTCACTACTTACCGGGCGATGGATCAACTCCGACGAATTTGGCCTATTTTACAGCGTTTATGCTAGCAGTCGGTAGATGACGGTCAGGTGACATCTACTGCACTGGTCGCTCCTTACCGGTCGAGGAGGTAATGCAAAAAGAATGAACGCCCCTCACAACGTTAGCTTGCATATGTCTCTACGAGTGTTATTCAGACTTTTCATAGATCTTGTTTTTCATCCTGCAGAGTTACTAACAACCGGCCTCACGTTCAGTAATTTGAGTGGGGTATTCGGTTTACTCACCGACCCCGCGATCGTACACCTGCCCATACCAAGCTTTACACACACACATACACACACACATACACAACTCTCTATAAAAGGCAGGATGTTTGTGTGTGTGTGTGTGTGTAACGAATGCACGGCCGCAATTTTCGACGGATTTGCACCAAAGTTTGCATGCACATGTTATAACTTAGTGGAAAGGCCAAGACCGACATTGCATTTCCCAACTCCCATCGATAGTGGAAACAATACCATTTTTTCATGCTTCTACGGCAGTTTTCATGTAGTTTGCGACCATTTTCTACTGGCCAGAGAGAGACAGACAGACAGAGCTTATAGCTGGCTGCCACGAATAGGCAGGAAGATTCTATTGGTCAGCGTGAGAGCCAACAGCTGACTGACACGAATGTTAACTAGCATGCAAAAAAATCGATAGCTGCATTCGTCACAAGTGGGACAAATTTACATCTGCATGGCACTTTACTCCAACTGGCTCATTCTTTTGCGTAAAATCAACGTTGATTCTGATTCCGCAGAACTGGTTTGGGTGTGAAAAAGTAATTGTTGTTAACATTCTTTTTTCATTCGGTTTTTCCAATTACGAGACCTATTTTAAAGTTGATCGTTTTGTGTTCATTTTGTTTAGTTCTTTTTTCGTAACAGATTTAATGTTTAGTATAGAGCTTAGAAAAAATCGCAGTGTGAGATAGGCAAGAAGTATGTCATGTAGCAACATCAGCACGGCAAAGGGTACTCCTTTAAAGGCAAGGAAGGGCAAAAATATTTTAAGTTAAGTCATAGCGATTGCTGTATGAGTCGTACGATTTTTTAATCAAGCACGGGCAACGCTGGGCCATGCTAGTATATATATATATATATATATATATATATATATATATATATATATATATGTGTGTGTGTGTGTGTGTGTGTGTGTGTGTGTGTGTGTGTTTGTGTGTAGAACATTTCAGCAAGTAAAAATAAAGTTTCAGTAATATTTGCTTTCAGTGAATTTTTAATTTATTTCTGCTTTCATACATGTATGAATACAATATGGGAACCAGTAATAATGAGTGAGCGAAATAAAGGGTTCAGTTCGACATTACAACCACCTGAAGAAGGCCGGAACGTACAACGGCCGAAACGTTGTAATAAATATGGCGACGAAGATGAGGACAATAGACCGAATAATGTAAATAATGTACATAATGCCTCATCTCAGGAATATAGAAAAAATTGTGGAGCTACTTCGAACGTGAATATTCCTGGAGGCACCGTGGTGTAATGGATAGCAGCTCGGATTGAGAAATCAGAGAGCCGAGTTCGAATTCCAGTCAAATCCATTACTTTCACTTACGTGCTAATATAGTATGAATCCTCTTCTCCCTCCAGCTATGTGTTTAGCAGGACAGACCGAGTTGTGTAGCCTTTGATGGCAACTGGTCTACCGCAGAAAGAAATTGCAACTTAGTACGGGAAAAAATTGTCGAAAGATACATGATCGACTAAGCGTGTATCAGATGGCACATGACTGACTTAGAACGTGGTGCCAAGCATTTAGCCGTAAATGTGTCCTGCTTCAACATTGGTTTTAAAGAAATATTATAATTTTACTATCTTTAAATTTGTAAGGTTTAACAGATGGTCGGTACAGCGTCTTTGTGATATTTCTTACCTTGAAAATCATTTTTATGCCTCACTAACTTTTTTATTTATCAAAGATATTTAAGTAATCCTTAATCTCTAATAGGAATAAACATCGTACTTGAGGATTATCGAAGATTTCAATGAATCCGCAAAGTTTTAAGGAGGAGTAAGACAAGGATGCCGTTTATCACAAGATTCATGCAATATATTATGCACGACAATCCTCTGTGAACTGGAAGACATACCAGGATTTTGTATCGGCGGGAAAAAAAAGTCTTAAAAGTAATATGGAACTGCGGAGAAGGCTCACTCAAAAAGGAAAATAAATCAACTTAATACTGAAAACGATGAAGAAAGGACTAACTAAAAACTGTAAGAATATGGTGATCAGAAAATGTCCCAGATCGTAGAGCGAGGTCCATATTCGCGAAGTGAATGTCACACAGGTATGGAAATTTAAATATCTAGGGAGTGTATTAACAAAAGATGCAAAAGGTGAACAGGCATCCGAGACTAAAAAAAAAAAAATAAATAAAATAAAGCGAAACTAAGCCAAGTATTTAAAACAATTTTGTTTTAGAAATAAGGAAAAAAAAATGCTTACATTAATATATATTATATCTAATCTCTAATCTGAATTCTGGTCACTTTCTACACATATGTAGAGGTGTTTATGTAGATATCAATATTTCAAAACCGGTTTAAGATTACGAATAACGTGTATATATGTTTGCAATCATTTCACCCCAAAGCAAAGCAATGGAGTCACTAAGACACAAAGATCTGCAGACGGTGAAAGAATATATGAAAAAGGAAAAAATTATTAAGGAGCGAGAACAAAAAAGAACAGGAATTAGTAAGACAGTAAATAAAGTCTGAGATTAGATTTAAAATTTGAAGATGAAATTTGATTGGAAAATTAGAAGACGGAAGAGAATTTCCTAAGGCAGAAATGCACTAGAAGAAGCTGTTAGCCTAGAAATTAAGTTTACATCTCGCCATTTCAACTGTAAAATGATTAGACCTTGCTTCCTGTCTAATACTGTGCTTAAATTTATAAAGTCTAGGTGCCAGAACGATTGTCATGAAATTATTTATAGAAAAGGTACGGGGAAGCTACTTTATGGCAGAGGGAAACTGAATGAAGACGAAATGCCAGTTCAGGAGATGAGAATGAGTCTTTGAAAACGCAGTGAGTCACTCTGTAGGAGTTGATGGAAGGCAAAACGGGTTCTCTGTGTTGATTAAAACTGAACAGGGTACGAAACTATATGTGGCAGAAATATTCAAATCGTGGACGAATGGTAGGTGAAAAAAATAACCAAAATGAAAATGTAATAAGAGAATAAAAAATGTAATTCCCAAATTATTTTTTATATATATGTTTCCTGATGTTATGACGAGTTTCGTTCAAGATTTTCTTTTTTCTTACGATTTTATCAGATGTTGGAAATTGTAGAATATTTTCAATTTTAGAATACAGCGTGAAACGACAATCTGTCGAGAAATTAAATATATTCTTTATCATCAGGAAAGTTGATGTCTGGACATTTTTAAAGCATTTCTTTTTTTAGTTAATTTTTATTTTTGAAGGAGAGATTCAGAAATATTTTTTTTTAGAAAAACAGTTTGTATAAATTCTTTCGTCAAAACAAATAAAAAAAAATCTTAAAGATAAAATTCCATAAAAATACTTCCGTAAAAATATAGCCATTATTGAAAGTTATGAACGTCGTTTATATTTTTGAACTAATTCAAATAAATATAAGTAAAGTTTTTAGTATTACCTGGTGTGTATGTTCATATGACAGTAAACCTACGTACAAAAAACATCATGTTACTAGCTTTACAAGCATTTGCTCTTAACAATGGACGCCATATTTTTTGGAAGAAGGTCAACATTTATAAGGAATACAACCATTTAGTTAAAAAAAAAACATTTTTCAGGACGTCATACGCAGAAAACTTGCTAACATTAACTATTATTGATTTGTAAAAATATTTCAAGGGGATCTAAGAATTATTTACACTATTCGGAATATCAGCCTCACCTTTGCTTGCCATATTTATCATAACGTTTCGGCCGTTGTATACTCCGGCTTTTTTCAGGTGGTTGGAATGTTGAACCGATCCCTTTATTTCGCTCGCTAAAGTAGACTGTTCTAGTTCCACGTGCCATGCCTAATGTATGTCAGTTATCTCCTGTAATTGTCCTCTCCAAGGTAACAGATAAGTGACAACCATTAGACATGTGTGAGCGTGTGTTTGCATTTTTTTTAAATACTTCGCCCAAACACAGATATACTCTGTGGGTCCTGTCACTGGATCTAACTAACGCCTTTACCCACTGTGCCATGTGTCTTCAAGGACATATGACAAAAAGTGTGAGTTTAATACCTGGTTAAGTTAGTGGAGAATTTGGACATTCGACGTTCCAACCACCTGAAGAAGGCCGGAGAATACAACTGCCGAAACGTTATAATAAATATGGTAACAAAGATGAGGTCGACGAGGATGATAGTCCGAACAATGTAAATAGTGTACATAATACCTCATCTCAGAAATATACACAGATACTGGGGATTTAGGCGTCAGTCAGCTGCACTTGACGAGGAGACTTAGGAAAACAGAAAATATGTTTCTACTGAAGAACGCTGAGAATATCATGGACACAGCATTCTCGCAACGAGGTTTTAAGGAAAATGAAAGCAAAAAAAAAACAAAAATTGAGCTCTTACCTGACATCTGTCCTCCTCTACGGCAGCGAATGTTGGACGATTTCCTTAATGATGAAGAAGAGACTCGAGGCGACGGAGATGTGGTTCTACAGAAGGTTGTCAAGAATGTCATGGACCGAGCGTGTGAGCAAAGGTGAGACCTTACACAGGTTGCAAACAAATAATGAGGCTTATACTTAACATCGGGAAGAGACCGCTGAAATTTCTGGGACACATAATGAGGAAAGAGGGCCTGGAGAAACTGATATTCACGGGTCGAATAGAGGGAAAGAGATACATTGGAAAACGACGCGTGATATACCTGGCGGGATTAAGCAAGTGGATGGCAGAACTTGGTCTGGGGGAGGAAACAGAGGGAAAGAATTTGTTAAGAGCTGCAAGGGATAAGAGAAGTGGAGATCCATGATCGTCTACGTCCTGAAATGACATGGCACATAAAAAGGAAAGAAAGATACTGAAAATCACAGGACATCCACCAATCCAAACAAATAGATGCTAAACAGCAGACCGTGTTGTGGTATCTAGCCTTCGTCAGGAGCCTGTCTAACAGAAGAACAACTCTGAATTCACAATCGCTTGGACGTCAGACCATCAGATCACCGCAGCAAAAACCTAATTGCCCCAAAAGTTACAATTGTAACGTCTGTACTCGACAGGTTGTATTACAGGACGTGTAAACAAACTTTAAATGATCGACAAAAGAAAAGTGTAGTATATTCAGGAGTCGAATAAAGGATTTCATATTGTCGTATGGACAGTTTATTAGAGGGGGATTATTATTAGTTTCGTTGAGGGGTATGAGGGTAGAGCTCTCGTTACGCTAACCATTCCTACTGTGCCTTGCATAGCATGTAGTAGGGTTTTATAAGATGGAGTTGATAGACCCCTGATCAACTGATTCTGAAAACAGAGTTTTTATCCCCCTAGTCAGAATAACAATCGTGGCTAAAATGCACAGTCTGGTCTACTATTTAACCCGTATCTGGGGAAGATTCATACTTTTTTCCAGGTCATTTACATGTAATTGAACGTAATGTCTTGGTTGGAAATCATTCCAATCCAATTATATCTATTATACCACCCGCTTATCCATATAAGACATACACAATTGATGGATCAAAAGAAGAAATGCAGCACTATGCTTATTAATATATTTTGTGGAATTAAAATCATAAACTGTATTATTTTCACTGTTTACACCTTTCGGACTGTTGTCTTCATTTTTATTTTAATATTCACGATGTGTCGGGCGATATACGTTGGAATTTTGAACCGAACCCCCTTATTATTCCACGGGGATATATCGTTCTAATTCTACGTCCTATTAATTTTTGGATATCTCATTTTCAGTTAATTTCCATGTGTTATTCCTTCTGCTGTGACTAGGTATTGAACTCATAACTCTTTGGGTCAAGTCATTACCTATTGATCCACTAAATAAAGAGTTCCGTTCGAAATTTAACGTATATCACCAGAATAATATCTTAGATATTTTGATAAAAATGAGAAAAACAGTCTGAACGATGTAAATTATGTAAAGTTTTACAATACCTCATCTCAGGAATATAGTAATAATCAGTACTTAATAATGCTCCTAGTACAGCCACAACTCGATATGGGATGAAGAATTATCAATGTGACAATTCTTTCATCTGGCCATTTAAAGTAGCATCATGGAGAAACTTAGCTCACCCAGAAATTCATACACAGATGTCCTCATGGACACATAGCATAGTGGATAAAATCGTTGCTTAGATCCAGTGACAGGACCCAAAGAGTGTGAATTCAATACCCGGTTAAGGCAGTGGAGAACATTCAAAGGGAAATTGTCAGGAGATAACTGATAACTGACATCCATTAAACATGGCACGTGGAACTAAAACAGTCTACCCCAGTGAGCAAAATAAAGGTTTCAGTTCGACATTCCAACCACTTGAAGAAGGCCAGAGCGTACAACGGACGAAATGTTGTGAGAAATATGGCGACAAAATGAGGACAATAGTTCGAATAATGTACATAAAACCTGATCGCAGAAATATAGACAGATAGTGACAGGCGAATACATTCTGAACGTAACACCTAATTATGTCAGTAACTTTCACAATTTTCAATTTGATATCAGATGGCTTTTTCTAAACCAGGTGAAATACAGAAAAAAAACACTCTTCATAGATTTGTCTGTTGGTTCTAATTGATACGGCATGTTTAATCCGATTGCCGCCAATATATCTGTCTATCACACCGACCACGTTAGACACCATAGAGTTATCGTGAATTCCAAGTCACTGTAGTTGGCTCTGGCGACATATAGCTTTTTTTAAGTAAATAATGTAAATAATATCTCATCTCAGAAATATAGACAGATACAGAAAGTTAGCTATTGCACGTGATTTATAGTAAGGTGTTCTGTCTGATATTTTTTTGTTAATATGCGGTAACCTTTGTAAAATAATGTAATTCTCACTGTTCAGTATCCCATCTATTTTTATCAACATTCTTGCAGTATTGATTGTGATGTTGCCCCGATCTATTACATTCATGAATTGCTATCTACTGGGTTATTCTTTATTCCAATTTGCATTCGGAAATACTCTTTTCGTTCAGATGTCATTCAGTTTTACTTCCGTCTATAAATGTCACTGTTGTTCATTTTTTTTCTCATCCCGTAACTGATGTTTTTTTTTACCCAGTATTTTCATCTTCGATTTCATTTTAGTTAACATTAAAAAAAAAAAAATGATAGTGACTTTTCTTGTTAAATGCTTCTATTAGACTTATTTCTACGTAGAGATTCAACGAATTAAGATATCATTAGAGTTACTGCATTCTGTTGGTTACCGAACCTAAGTAGCTTTCCTTTTTATGTTTTTGCCTAACTTAGGATGTCTAGCAGGCTTTGCTTTTTTTCCTAGATAAAAGGTTGCCAAAATCATCACAATTCTTCAGATGACATAAACGAAACACCCCCCACCCACTAAAAGTCTTGGAGACTTTACATTTCCACATTCTTTGTGAAATGTCGATGATAATTATCCTCATTTTCAAAATGATTCCTCCAATAATAAAATTGCAGTCGACAGCAGGAAAAAAGTCGTTGAAAAATCGGCATTTTGTACACTTAAGCTTATATATTTTTATGAGTATGTTAATGCTTAAAGCTGCTTATCATGGGAAAGTGTTCCAATTTATCATATTTTTCGTATACCCTATTTTCAGTATCGCAATTAATTCAGATCTGTAGATCTGTTAGTTCCGTATTAATGTGTATTCGACGTATTTTATCTCCTGACCAGAAAGACATGGAGATTATTTTTGAATATCCACTGGCAAGCGCGTAAGACATTTTTAAAATAATTAAACGAATAATAATGGTCACGATTATATTAGACGTATCCTTATCAGGAAATATTCGGTATTCATTAAGTTTATTTAGACTTGCTGTTTATAATTTCGTTGTCTAAAAAAAAAATCCATAAAATAGATTTCTCAAATCCATTCGTTGTTACTATATTTCCACGAGTGATGGCGGCTTCCCCCCTTGCCTTTTTTCCGGTAGCGTGGAATGCCAGTGTCTTGATTATGTTATTATTATTTCTACAACTTACATGTACTTGCCGTTTTAGTTGTTGCTAATGTTGACACATCCTCAAGTGTTGTGGTTTCTCTTATCTAGTACAGTTCTTAGTGAACTGTCAACGCCAGTCTACAATTTCTGATAAAAAAAATGTTCCCCGGTTAGAACGATATACTTCATACGCTTAAATCTATTTCTGGCCATCGATCTGAGAAATTGATTCTATATAGACGTCAGTTTAGGTATTTATGCATGAATTCAGCGGCATATGTGGCCTCCATATGAGCCTTTCGATTTTCTTAGGCTATTTAAGAACATGAATCGAGTTTTTGTTTAATGTTCTGCTTTTGTTTTAGCAGCTTGCTTTATTGGGCGAAAGTACCAGTCGTACAGTTTGTTCAATTTCCTTACCTGCTATATTATTTTTAACTGATCTATATACTGAGGCATTTGACGTGTTTTGGAGTTATTATTTCTATTTTCTGGATTCTTAGAAAAGATGAAGTATATGCACCACCATTCCTTTCATTCCAAATGTTGATATTTTTTTTCTGTTTTGAAAAGGTTTATCTTGAGTTCTACTTCTTGGTATACCTGGTAAAGGAGACTCTTTTTTTATCTTCACGATCATTCTTGCCCTAACCATGAACATTTTATTTATCGACTGCAGATGTCTGGTAGCTCATTCACGAGACGATTGGTCAAGACATCCGATATAGTTAACGGAGGTGGCTTAAAACTGGTAAAGAGGACGTCGCGCCGCTCTTGGGTCCTCACGTTTTCGGGAATCGGCTTTGTAACCGAGACTGGTAAGCTCATACCGACCAAGTTGCAACCAGTTGTCGTGCTCGGTCAGATTTCGTTCAGGATGCGTGTAATTTCTGTCACAGAACCGATTCAAGCGATCCAGGGTGAGGAATGCTGAAACAAGAAAGCACGTAAATATGAATACCTGTGTAATCAGCATAAGCCCCTGTATATTGACCTTGGATAAAGAAGCAGTATCATTTTTGTTAATCCAGTAATTAATTTCTTCTCGTCCCTGTAAAACAAGAACCTTGCTATGAAATGCAACATAAAAAGTAAATCATAGCTACAAAGTCTTTTTCGAAAATAAACATATAGAAGCGTTGTCCTTTTCAAACATATTCGAAGTGAATATTAATGCCTATTTTCAGATCAAGTCAATTTAATTATTAATACACCAACCAAAGTTTAATTAATATCACTTCTTGCCTCTTGTTCTGATTTAAGTAATAATATTTATCTCTATATTATACAGAGTGCTCTCGTTATTTGTGGTGCTACCTATATGTTATGGGACCTTACCCATAATGACATAATGGACTATTCTATACGTAATAAATACTGCGTCTCAAGAGGAAGAATGAGTTCAGCCTGAAGTCGGGCGACCGGCTGATCAGTTGAACTCTCTGCCTTCGGGCGAGGAGGAACCTGAACGAGGCTACGCCGAAGGGCAGAGTCTCTTTCGGGGAGGTAAACCGACCCTGAACCCGTTTATACGGTTCAAAGGTTATATTTTTGGCCGAGCCCACGGGCTCGGAGATCCCACGTTAAACCGGCCTTGCGCCACATGATGCCATCGTGGGGGGGGTGCTAAATATTGTTCCGTCTGAAGTCGGGCGACAGGTTGACCGGCTGATCGGTTGAACTCTCTGCCTTCGGGCGGGGAGGAACCCGAACGAGGCTACACCGAAGGGCGGAGTCTCTTTCGGGGAGGTAAAGCGACCCTGAACCCGTGTATACGGGTTCAAAGATCATATTTTTGGCCGAGCCCATGTGCTCAGAGATCCCACGTTAAACCGGCCTTGTGCCACATGATACCCTCGTGGGAGGTGACTAAATACCGTTCCGTCTGAAGTGTAGAGTTCAGTCTGGAGTGAAGTCCGTCAGGAGTCAGTCAGTCGAGTCAGAGGCAGTCCGAAACAGAGTCACGTCAGACAATTACAACTAAACCTGATTGTTCGTACTAACACCTTTCTATCTCTCTGTATATACTCCTGTTTGTAATATATCTGTGTTATTCTATATTTGTATTCGAGTTCTTCTTTATTGGTTCTACCTTGGACTATCACCGTGGTACAAGGAACCAGACCATAACACTTTACAATGTATTAATATATAATTTTCTACTCATACATAAGAGGGAATCGCTGTTTGGAATTTATTTTTCAAATATATCTTTTCTGCATTAGTTCCTCTCTTCGAATACAATATTATATATTTAAATTCCAAGAAAAAAACAACTTATGTGTAAAAAATAGGCTACTATTTACGTGTTCGGAAACCAATTATATATTTAATCGCTAGCAACCAAGGCATAATGTCAAGTAACTCCTTCTAGAAATAGTTTATCTCTGCGACAATGTTTTTGATAGTGAATTCTAAGTTTAATTGCGAAAACTTGTGAAGATAGAATTCGGGAGTTCATACGTACAATTTTTCATGTGTCTCGAACCCGACAACAATTCATGAATGTCCGAACATTCAAAAACATATTTAAATTGGAAAACAGTCTCAATTTATTTCGAAGAAATAAACAAGTTGGCTTTAAAGGGGGAATCGAAAATTTAAATTCTGGCTAGACGGTGGTGTTTGAAAAATGAAGAGGATTACATTTTGATGAATAATATTTAAATACATTTATTTGATATTTATCTCTGCTAGAAAGACCCGTGAAAATTTCACGGTTTTCCTATTTGAAATGTCCGATGAATCTTAATTCTTAAGTTAATTATTGAATAAACTCATGGAGAGTTGTATGACAGCAAAATATTCGTAGAAATTCCCCTATCACAGCGTCAAATAATCTTAAAAAAATATTACAATAACAATCATAAATATGGATGGTGGTCGTTATTTTACGAGCTAAGGTGTTACAAATGAAAAGAAAATTAAATTGACAATTGTTTCCATTTCACTGAAACAGACGTTAAAATCTTCGATCTTCCCTTCTCACTTTCTTTATTTCCTTCATTTATTTTTTCACTGGAAACAAATAGCCTCTCTAATATATCTTTCCATCATTCCCATATTAGCCTCTCTAATATGTCTTTCCATCATTTCCATATTAACCTCTCTAATATGTCTTTTCCATCATTTTACACGATCAAAATTGAATAGTCCATTATTTATGACGTATTAGCAGAAGAGTTAAACATTCTACCCTCCCTTCTTTTTTTCTTTTTCTTTCTTACTTTCTTCTTTCTTTCTTTCTTTCTTTCTTTCTTTTTCTTACCGAACCAATTAACGTCTCTGATGTGATTTTTCTGTCTTTCCACACACTCAAAATCAAATAGTCAATTATTTATGATATATTGGTAGCTCGTAATGGTCGCTTAAACTAATTTTTCGAAAACCATAATATAAAGTTGGAACAAAAATTCATAGCCTTTCGTTACAGATGTAACTGACATTTAATTAATATATATATATATATATATATATATATATATATATATATATATATATATATATACTTGGCTCTTGGAATTTATGTTTCTAATTTAAGAGTGGAAATGGAGTAAAATGGGGTTCCTATTCAATATTTGATGATCCTTTATTTCTGAAGAAGAGAGAAACATCGTACAAAGAATAACAATGATATGTACCATTTAATGAGATGGTGCCATAGCTGAGAGTACAGTTGATTAGTGTTTTTTTTAGCTGGAAAACAGAAAGTTTTCGGATGTTTATAGCCGTTGATAATGAACAAATCGAAAACCTGATTAAAAGTAACCCAAGTTTGAAGACAGAGTGCGCCGCATTGATACATCACTTCACTGCTATGAGCGGTGAAATGCATTTCGATGCGCCAATTCCGATCATATTTGGGTCCCCAAATATCTAACAGAATAAAAATCTAAAGGATCGCAATTATCTGCTTAAACGTAACAAAACCAACACGGCTTGTAAAATAAAGATGACTGTCAATGAGAAATGTATTTTATACAATTAAACAGAGAGAAAATAGAAACGATCGATCAGTTAACAACTTCAAATGTTTATTTTCATTAGAAGAATGTGATAATGTGTATATCGTCGATTTAAAGATGCTTTATGTATTTCGTACCGCTTCCGCTAAACTATCCTTTAGATTTTATTATACCCAATTTGCCTGTTTCGACCCCAAAATAGGATAATGTCAGACTCTCTTTGCAGGCTCGGTAGAAATTGCGAGACATTTGCTCTGATGTCCTGTTCAAGCAGCCACATTCACGTGACCATACTTATCTGGAATATTATTATGATCTTAATTAGAAGAAAACTAGTGCATTAGAAGTTGTCTTTTTTGTTTTTATAAACAATTTACACCAATTCATAACCGATATTATTCTGGGACAATTGACTCATGAAGCTAACACAAAGACAGCGGAAATTAGTGGAACACAATCACGCATATACGTGAATGAATCAATATACAAATACCTAAATATTAACTTTGAAATTCACTTAAAAAATCTTTGAACACTCTTTCCGAACCAGTATAAGTTTCAAAATAAATTTAAATAATTCAATATTACTGACACTCGAATTATTACCAAATCCATTTTACATGTTGAAAAGGCTGAAATAGGTTTAATAACAAAAAAAAAATTTAAAAAATGTGTCATTAAAACAATTCTAAATAATACGTTACTATTAAATCTATTTTAAAAAATATAATAAGCAATTATCTGTTTGTCAATGTTTCTCAACCTCACACGCACACAAACTTGTAGACCTTTTCTAAATTTAGAAAATACATTGATTCTTGTTTAAATAGTTTAAATTTGAAACATGCACCATAAAAATATTTCGGATCATATTAATCGGGTATTTTAATGCCATATATCTTCAGTATTATAATTTTTCTTTATAATCTTTGAATTATTGTAACATCAGGCCCAAGAGAGAGCAGTGGTTTCTCATTGCTCTCTCCAGGGTTATGAATTCGGTGATTTTCTTCTCTTAGATTTGCTTCCACCAAAATGCCAAGACCCGAATCTAACCTGATAAGTAAACCATAAACGGGGTGAGAACAAATAAAACTTGCTTTTCTCAATAGAATTAATAGTTTTCTAGGTGTATCTATCACCCCTTATTTTAAATCAGAAATATCTAGTTGCAAATTAAACCAATAAAAATCATGATTATCGGGTGCGGCATAAATAATTACTCATTGTTTATGCATAACAATATAAGTTCATTTTAGGTAATACTTCCTAACACACGTTCCTTTTTTTTCCGGTTTAGATATAGTGACAAATCAAACTGGATTAATCTATCGCATTGCATATGGCTGGTTGGAAGAATTGCGAAATGAAATGTTTGCTGAAAAAAACTGTTTCAAATGCAAGGAAAAATTTCAAGAGTGGGCAAACAAACACTTAAAATAGAATTCCAAGAAGAAGCCGTGCTGTTTGTACCAGCATCGTAAATGTGGACGTCAAAAAGCAGAGTGAAGAGTAATTCAATAAGAAGCAGCGCGAAAATGGTAAAAGGATCTCAATATTTTGGAGGATTGTAATAGAGGATTTAGGGCTAAGAGCATTCAAGACTATATATATATATATATATATATATATATATATATATATATATATATATATATATATATATATATATATATATATATATATATATATATATATATATATATATATAACATAGATAAATATTATATATATATATATATATATATATATATATAGTCTATACATATAGACTATATATATATATATATGTAGACTATATATATATATATATATATATATATATATATATATAGACTATATATATATAGTCTATACATATAGACTATATATATATATATATAGACTATATATATATACATATATATATATTTATAGATAAAGACTATATATATATATATATATAGTCTATACATATAGACTATATATATATATATAGAATATATATATATATATATATATATACATATATATATATATACTATATATATAGACTATATATATATCAAGATGGTAAAAGGACCTGGATATTTTGAAGGATTTTGATAGTGGATTTAGGGCTGAGAGCATTCAAGTTATACACACACACATATTTATATATATATATATATATATATATATATATATATATATATATATATATCGAGGGCACTAGACGAAATCGGCCTGGTGGTGGAAATGAAATATCATAGTGTGCTACACATATGATCTTTATTTGGTCGGACGAGAATTCTTCTTCTCTGTAGGCTGGGGACAAGCAGCAAAACTATAGTGTTCGTGCCTCTTCGCCAGGAAGCTATACAAAAGGTTCTACAACACATTTCAAACGAGAGATAAACGAACTGATATTATGGTTTGAGCTGCTCTTGCTACTGATGTTTCAAAATCACCAGCAATTTTTGGAGAGGTATGTGTGGGAAAAGACTACTCTAGCTATTTTTTTCTATTTGTTTATTTTTATCACATTCTAGAATCAAATTGTTGAATCCTTATTGATAAAAAACATGAACAAAAAGTAAAAAAAATGTCTATTCTGTATACACATCCGAATATTTATAAAGAAATACATTTAAAAGTAAACACACTCCTTCGTGTACATATGTAGCCACATCAACATAACGTCAGTTAAATCCGGTGAATTCCTAATGAAATACGAAATATTTGTCACTTGGTCATTGATTTTCCTAATTTATGCACACACACACACTCACACACACACACACACACACATACATACATACATATATATATATATATATATATATATATATAGTCATTTATGCATGTTTCATTAAAAACGAACAAGTGTGTTCTTTTCTGGACAAAGAATGTGTAGAAACTACCCAAATGTTCTATAGTTCCGAACGCTTTCGGCTATATTTAGCCATTATCAAGGATGATTTTATTTTTCAGTTTAATTGAGTGTGTGCATTATGTATATGCTTTTAGTGTGTTATTAATTTTTTTTTTTCAAAAACAGTTAGCACATTTTGGGATAATATTAATATTGTTAAGATTTGGCTTTTCCTTTTTATTGTTAAGGCTTGCATTATTTTTAATCTTTTTTGCAAGTGGATGATGTTGTTATGTTTGTGTTTTCTTCTAGTATGTTTCGAATGGAGCGTGATAAGTTTGTGTGTTTGTTTAAATAGAGCTCTGGACGGATAGGTGTAAGGTAAGTCGTCTGGATAGGCAGGTAGTTGTATGACCGATGTAATTATTTATGAGTTCGATTTGATAAATTGAATTGCGTCGTAAAATACGCAGTTGCTAGTGCTTTCGGCAGTTCCCAGTCATCAGATCTCAATTTTGAGCAATTATAAACCTTTTCTTGTTTTTAAAATACGTCTGATATCCCATACATAATTCTGTGGAATTTACCAGCGTATGCATATTTTCTCATTTGACGTCAAATAAGTGACCTGATTTATATAAAATATCTATTTTAAATTGGAATCTTATATAGGTTATTTAACAACAACCGCTGTAGTTTAGTTTCTTTCAACATACGGTCATTTTTAGATCCACTGGAGTGACAGGGTGTAATCCATGTCTATCTTTTCCGCAGATTAGGACATTTACAGTGGTGTGAAGTATTAAGAATCTACTTTCGTAGTGGTTGATGAAATTTGTTTGGCCTTGAAAATTATTGCGTCATCCGTGATTGCATCAGATTTTTATCACACCTAGACACTATTGCCCCTAAAGTTGATTAGTTGCCCTACGGCAATTGTCTGCGATGGACGTTACTCCAAGTAAGCGTACGAAAATTTGCAACGCTGCCTGAACACACTGGAAGCTTTACTAGTGAGCAAATCAAAGTACTGGCACATAAACTCTTCTGATTTAAATTCAATCGGGAATGCGTGGTCAATCTGCAAGGAACGACTTCGTGGAATGAACATACGAAGTACTAACATGTGCACAGGGTCATGTTTCAATGGAAAATAATACAAAAAAAATAGTAAATAATAACGAGATTATTTGCTTCAATTAATTTTTTTATATATATATATATATATATATATATATATATATATATATATATATATATATATATATATATATATATATATATATATATATATATATATATATATATATATGCACATATATATATAAATATATATATACATACATATATATATATATAAATATATATATATATACACACTTGTGAAAATTAAGTTTATAAGCAGTAATTCGACCTTGCCTATCGAAAGCTCCTTTGTGGCCGATTGATAAGGTACGTCAGCGTAAATGATGTTTCCGTATAGGATGCAGGTTCGAATCCTGTTAAAGGACGAATATTTTCTATGAAAATTTCTCGGACATTCAGGCTGGTAAATGTTATTTAATACTGCTTATTATAAACAGAGCATTTACTTAAATACTTGTATCTATAAAAAAGAACGTTAAACATAAAAATGTCTTTAATAAAATATATAAATATATATATATACATATATATATATGAATATATAAAAATATATATATACATATATATGAATATATATATATGAATACATATATATGAATATATATATATAAATACATATATACATATATATAAATATATATATATATATATGCATACATATATATATATATATATATATATACATATACATATAAATATATATATATACATATATATATATATATATATATATATATATATATATATATAAATAGATATATATATATACATATATATATATATATATACATACATGTATATATACACAAAATATATATATATATATATATATATATATATATATATATTAGTGTATGTGTGTATGCATGTGTATATTTATATGTATGTGTGTTTGTGTCTGTGTGTGTGGAATACATATATATTGATTGGTATACATACATCGATTAAGAGGTAGTATAACGTAATCCTTTTGCTCTTTTTTATTGTTTACAGTCAGATTTTTTTGATATTACACCGTACGGAGCAAAGCTAAGGTTAGCGTGTCTGGTCTTACTTGAGGAAAATGTTAATCGCACGTGTCTTTACCAGAGTATTGAATTCAAAACTTGTTTGCCGCAGCTCTGCTAATTCACTAGGAAATTGTGGAGATCTTCTCAACTATCACAGCAGCCACTGGAGATATTTTGAACACCAAGACAGTGTAGACGATATCTTTTCAAAGTAAGCAGGATAAAAATAATTATAGAAAGGTGAACAATTCCACGCCGTCTTAGACTGGCGAGTAACTAATTTCTCATGTTTAGGAAAGAAGATATTTGTTAGCGATATGTAATAAGCTTAGTTTTAGCCGGCAAAAGAAAATCAAGTGTGAGAGAGACACATTGAGAATCTAATTACGATCACTAATAAGACTGGGCGACAAAGATTTTTCTACTGGGAAAATGGCGTGTTATCTTCCTATGTTTTTCTTTTTCTCGACTAAATCGAGTTTGTTGACTAGACCTCCGTACTCACAATTATTCTCACAGAATGAAATACGCAAATGTATGATTAGTGAAAACTATTATATTAATTACAATTGGTAATAAAACTATTTGAGGCGACTGTACTAGAATCATTTGCAAAGGAGAGTAAAGTTGTTAAAAAGTTTTAAAATTTTGTCCCTTAGTTTTAGACGCTACTGTATATATAAATTTGTAT
Organism: Acanthosepion pharaonis; assembly: GCA_903632075.3. NCBI lineage: Eukaryota > Metazoa > Mollusca > Cephalopoda > Sepiida > Sepiidae > Acanthosepion > Acanthosepion pharaonis. Next base: position 25,471 of record CAHIKZ030002572.1, read on the forward strand.
ATTTATATATTTGTATATATATATATATATATTTGTATATTTATATATTTATATATATATATATATATATATATATATATATATATATATATATATATATATATATATATATGAAGGTAGATTCACAGGCGGAATAGTGATATAATAACTTGTTGGAGTAGAAATGGCGGTTGCATTTAGCTATTTCTACAGTAAACAGGTGGGACTTAGATGCCAATCTAGGGGCACGCTTAAATTCATGCAGTCGAGGCACCAGGGAATAAAGCTCGTCAGAATAGTTGCTACGGAAATAGTTGTAAAAAAAGCAAAGTTAGCTCACCGATACAAATTATTATTGCATTATTCCGGTTGCGGAAATAAAATGATTGCCTTGTATTATATTTATTTATGAAACTTAATTTTGAACGAGGCGATAATATAGACCGAAGAGGCTTCAATAATAATGGCCTGCGAAACAAGCATCCCAATCACAGTTACGTGGACAGTTCACTAAAGTGTTTTTGGTATTGACTGCGTTATATTTCGCAGGAGATGATTATTCTGGTGCCATTTATTCAGAAAAAAATGATCTGTTTCGATATTCACTAAAACAGTTTGATCTATCTTAGATATACTGGTGATGTGATTTTTGTTTATGAAGTATTTTTCTTAAATGTACTTCAATATACGATCCCTTTTTGAGAAAATACTTTTTTAGTGATGTCAATGAGTTTTTTTTAGTGTTGTTAGTGAGTCCTGAATTGTGAGACTTTCCTCGGACTCTCTCCTATATAAATTTGTGGTTTATCTACCAAATTTTGATAAACGAGATCTACCTACGAGAGAATGTGGTCCATGTTTGGCCAAATTAAGAATTTACTGTTTTTTTATCGTTAGCATTGGTGGAAATGTTCCAGTTTGACCGTTTTAAATTGACCCCATCATATATATGAACACGGGAATGAAACCATACAATAACAGATGCGTAAAAATTTGCTTTCAGTGTATCTTTGTGCGTGCGGACATAGGAATCAATACTGTATTGTGATTGTCATTTTCACACTTCATTGGTCTGAAGCTAGCAGGGAATCATCGTTGTCTATGATACTTGACATTCTCCCAATAATAAATATTAAAATACCGAGATGGCAGGTGCGGGAGAGGAAGCTATTTGAGAAGAGACGGTTACATTTAACCGTCTTGACAGTGAAAAGGTGGGGCCGAGATTCCAGTTTGGTAGCACGTTTCAATTCATGTAGTCCGGGAGCCAGCAAAAGTAGTTCGCCGGAACAGTTGCCGTGAATATATTTGTAGAAAAGACAGAGGGAGGCCACAGTACGTCAGTGGGTTTAGCAATTGTAGACTACTGCATATTCTTCTCTCGATTTTGTCAAGGACCTCGAGACGTAGAACGGGTCCACCAGACTATATATAACAGCAATATTCCATGAAAGGACCTATGGTTGATTTATAGATTTGAAGGATGGATTTAGACGAGAAAAAAATTCTGGCACGACACAGAGTGGCAACATTCCTTGCGGTTGATAAAGCTCTTGATTCAGTGTATTTATTCCATCTCATGTCACTGAATGGCATGAGACCAAGCAGGCGTCTCGAGGTGCTTTCAAGTAGTTTGGAATCAGTTATTCTGGGAGGCAGGAAGCGATATCTGTGGTCGGTGAAGGAGAGCAGTTTCGTTTTCGAGACATTAAAACATTTCTTGCCCCAGTTGATCACAGACTGGAGGTTCTATTCGAGATCAGCAGCCAGGTGATTTTTGTCAACGATACCAGATTGAGACAGGAGTAAATAGTGGTGTCGTCCGCGTAGATGCCAACTTGAGAACTGATGACTTCGGGAAGGTCATTGATGAAGATCAGGAAAAGAGTAGGGCCAAAGATATAGCCCTGGGGGATAACAGAATTAGTGATAGAGGAACATGATGAGAACCCGTTTAGGACGATCTTCATTTCAGGTTCCGAAAAGAATTATTGTATTAATCAAATAGTCGTCCTCTCTTACCGTATCCCTGAAGCTTAGGAAGGAAGCCAGCATGCCAAACCCTATCAAATGCTTTAGAGATGTCTAGAGCCTCGGATCGAGTTTCTCCATTATAGTTGAGTGCTTGATATACAAATACAATTATGGCCGTTATCACGTCAGCGGTTGATCGGGCAAAGCGGAAACCATATTGCTTGTCGGAGAGCAGATTATGTGAAGTAAGTTGCCTAACCACTTCGGCGCTGATTAAAACCTCGAAGACTTTACCTAAGAGTGGTATGTAACTGATAGACGGGTCAGAAGTGTCACTAGTGTTTTTAAAGACAGGCACAAGAGATCAGGACTCCCAACAGGCTGGAAAGCAAGAGTAGGTGAGGCAGTAGTTGTAAAGTTTAGAGAAGACAAGAGCCAATTCAGGAGCACATTTCTTCAGGACATTGGACGGTATCCCGTCCACACCCTTAGTCTTATGTGAGTCTAATTTAGAGATGATGTTGAGCTTATGTGCATCACTCAGTAGAGCTCAGTTCAAGGGGGGGAAAGTCCGGTGTGTGTACACCAGATAAGCCTAGTGTTGAAATAGATGAGAACATACGAGCAAAGTACTCAGCCTTATCAGCTGAGGATGTCATGACCACAAATTGGCTGAATAAAGGGGATATTGAGGGGTTGATGTTGTTCAGCACGCGTTTGCAGAGCCACCAATAATTTTTGAACAAAACTTGCCGGATGCAATACGTTGATTCATTTTTTCGGCAAAGAGTAACTTTCTTTCATTGAGGACATGCTTACACTCGTTACAAGCTGTGACAAAGAGACGTCTGTTGTAAACAGACATGTCTCTACGGTATACAGGGTGATTCCTATGGGCAATAGCTGCTGAACAAACAGCTGAGAACCAAGGGGATGAATGCGATTTCGTTTTATATTTTCTTGTAGGGATGAAAGTCTCGATTCTAGCTTTTACCCAGGATGAGACCTCAGGCGCACATTTTTGGATGGGGAGGTTAAAGACAGTATTCCAAGGCGCATCACGAAGGGAAATCTTGGATCGAGTCCCAAACCTTCTCGTTGATAACAGATGTTCTGTTGGTGGGAGATTCTTTACTGGGGGAGGATTAGAAAGAGATGAAACCAGACAGGACAGCAGAATCAGAGTTGGCAAGAGAGTAAAGCTGCGTGGCTCGACAAGACACGGGGATGGAGGTAAAACAGAGATCAAGAAGGGAAGTATTACCATGATGGTTGCTGGAGAAACGCGTAGGAAAGTCAACGACTTGTGTGAGATAGTGAGAAATTGAAAAGTTAAATGTTTCAACAAAAAGGTCAGTTACGAAGTGTTTAAGCCATTTGATAAGGTGTAAATTGAAGTCATCAAACACAAATATGTTTGCAGATGGATGTAAAGATGGATTGCAGATCTCTAAGTTATCGCAAATGCATTCGAGTACACCACAGTCTTAGAAAGAAGGAGCGCGATAAAGAAAGAAGTGATAGCCTTTAGATTTGAAGCGAGATAGACGGAGACACATATATAAAGGGTCTGGAGATTTGAGAGAGTGTTCCCTGGCAGATGAGCTCATGGGTAAATTCCCAGACCATGCAGTGGGTAACAGAATCCATTCTAAGGAGAGGAAGGTAACCAGGAATCGAGAAGTTAGTGCAGGGGACTGACAGATTAAGTTGGTCTCGCAGAGAGCTAGTATTTTAGGAGGCTTCTCAACGATGAACGATTCTGAATGCCTAAGTGTTTAGGCGATTTTTTTTAGAGGTGGTTTAGCCTTGTTTCTTTGTTTGTAGTCATGGTAGGCAATGTTGGTACTGAAATGGGTAGGGCGTAAAGTAATAGTAGGTGAACAGCTACCGTATATAACATGGGAAGACAGGAGCTGGCACAGCCTGCAACATAGTGTGCACTTAGATTTGCCGACTGGAGGCGCTTGCAGCAACAACCTTCCATGTGAGACATGACAAAATACGGACCACGATATTAGGCAATTGTTGATCAGAGCAGCCGCTCAAGCTTCTACTCATGAGTTAGGGCTCCTAACTGTCAGTGTGGAACTGCAACCAGAAAACTGTCAACCCGCTATCCTCAATATGAAGAGACATTGCCGCAGTCTGCATATGAGTTTCACGACACCACTAATATAGAGGCCAGAGAAAAAGGAAAAGATCCGAAAACCCCTTCCTAAACAGGAAACAAAGAATGAGTATCTATACCTGTTCACGAGGAGGTGGATGGATGACCGGGCGATGGGTAGACGTATCTACTCCTTTTTTACACACACACACACACACACACACACACACACACACACACACACACACACACACACACACACACACAGAAGTGCATATTAGTATTAGTTTTAATTTAGTTTAAGTGCCAACATACACTTTGGCGGAAGGGAAGAAGGAAAAAGCCACGATATGGACGATATACGAGCTTGCGTTGACTGTCCGATGCTAGCATGAATACTTCGAGGAATTCAATATTCACATAGAGAACGCCAAATAGGGACTGAATCGCATCAGGTGTGGCAGGGAGTTAAGATTAGCATTGTCATCAAAGAACATTATGTTAAACTCAGAGAATTAGTAACAGTAAACGAAAAAGAAGAAATTGAATGTTTGAAATAAGTAAATAAATAAGTATGTAAAATGAAGAACAGAATATATATATATATATATATATATATATATATATATATATATATAAGCAATGTAGACTTGACTTACAATGGGGTATACAACCATAGAAAATCTATGCTATTTAGTTACTAGTTCTACAACCAAACAGTTTTAGTTTCAGTTTTTCAGGTATTTCCAAAGAAACCGAGAGAATCCAGGCTATCCTGTTATTAACCAGTCGCTTTTTCTTTGTGTGTTACGTCCCTTCAGGACATGGGCGATTATTGCTCTCCAAAACTTCCATTCCCTTGCAACAGTTTTCCCCATATTGCTAAGGGGCTTGCCACCTCCTAACACCTCGTTTCGTTATCCATTCACAAAACCCTGTTAGGTTAGTCCCGTCTCCTATATCATTTACTCATAGAGTACCCTGTGAGTGTTATGCTTTCATAGGTATTAATCTTCATTATGTTATGAGTATTGATGTCTTGTTTGTAGCCACTTTTATTAAGGATTTGTCCTAACATATTCGCTCGGTCCACGGAATTGTGTGTACCCTTCTGTAGAATTATTAGCTCATACATGTATATCTGTGTATAAAAAAACAGGAATATGATCTTAACACGCTCATATAAGATTCAACATCTATAACTACTGAGCGGTCACCTATATAGAAATAGTTCGACCTGATAATTGACATTACATGAAATTCTGAGTCGCGGATTTATTATTATTATTATTATTATTATTATTATTATTATTATTATACCAGTTAACAATAGCAAAAAAATAGATCAATTATTTATTACAAAAAATTTAAAACCTCTAACCTTATAGTTAAAATAATAATTCACCTCCTAGAACATAATTAAATAGGGCAAACATTATTTACGAATTTAAATATCCATTAAGAGATTGTATTCCTGATAAATCAAAATTCGTAAATAATTATATTGGTCACACTACAACATGTTTCACAAGAAACCTCACACTACACCTTTCTGACAATAACTCAATTATATCCCTTGAAATACTCATATATATAAACAGAAGATGTCTGTTTTTGTGTCTGTGTGTCTTTATGCGTGTATGCTTTTTATGCACGTTCATATTTCTCGACCTATTTCGAAGAAATTCTACGCACACGTTTCAAATTAACCAAAGCTACACGCATGAATATGATTCCATGCTAGATTGGAATTCAAACAACTATTGATGCAAAGATAGTTTAAGAAGTATGATTAAAGCATTAAAAGAGAAAAAAATCCGAAGAATCTCATATTAACCCCCAGCTTTACAGCAAAGGTGTGAAGAAGGAGGAGATATTCATGCGTTCACACTTCCAGCAGAAGTGTAAACGCATGAATAAACACAGCCGGTATACAGTGTGTGTGCGGGTATACAATTACAGCCATGTACCTCTGAGCAAGGCCGAGAAAATTGCCTCGATACACACATACATATACGTATATATATATATATATATATATATATATATATATATATATATATATATATATATATATAGCTGAGTAACAATAGCTGAACAGTACTATATATATAAGAACTAATGGATATCCCTAGATATGGAACAAAACATTCTATCCTCATAGATTAAATAAAGGTTTCAGTTCAGAATTATCAGATCAGTATAGGAAGATATAGAGACCAAAACGCTGCGATAACAACAAGGGTGAAGACAATACTCCAAATGTAAATAGTATAAATCATTATATTTCAACATCTTCATATATATATATATATATATATATAGGGGATACTCTTATTTGAGTAGAATGATGTATGGGTTTTTGTATGTGGGTGTTAAATATGCGTGAAATTATGTTAACTATGAGGTATAAGAATAAATGTTTGAATATCTGTATTTGCCGACGTTAATGTAAACATTTACACCGTTAACACGGCTATAAAGCTGGACGTTTCTGCGAAAATTGACTTCAGTTTTATGTGTTTGATGTCCCTCGGTGAATTCTATGATTTATGTGAATAATGACGGCTAATAACGAGCAAAAACAGTCGTAGCTAAATTTAACAGAAACGCTGCATTTATTGCAAATGAAAAAGAAAAATATGGGCGGAATAATAACCTGAAAACATAAATCTTTTTCCTCATTTTTTTTTTTGCTATTGTTAAAAAAAAAACAAAAAAAAACATTTATTCCGTTTCTTTCCTTTTAATTTAATTCGGTTTTTATAAGGAAAATAACCACATTCTTTTTCGTGAATGAATCGTGTTTTCTTTCAGCCATTCCTCGTTCCGATTCTCTTTAAATTTTATAGGTTTTTGCCTTTTATTCACTGAATGACTAAACCCAGAGCTTGTGATTACAATCGCATTTTATATGAACTTTCATGCTTACGAAAAACAAATAGCACACACACAGACTCTCACAGGTCCAGGCACCACACACACACACACACACACACACACTCACCTATATATATATATATATATATATATATATATATATGTTTGTGTGTGTTTTTGTACAATATAAAATAGACGAATTTTCCTCGAGGATTTGGTCGAGGTTGTCATCATTAGAGGTCGGAACAGTCGTTTCCGTGTGCTGTGGAGTATTTTCACAGTGGAGGCTTGTATTTCTAATAAATCGTCCGAAATTAGGTCCGACGTACAAAACGTTAGGAACTTGGAAAATAAGAGTCAAGGGCGCAGCAATCTAATTGTGATGGTTGGTACTTCAAATGTCCGAATCTCGACTGACGCGCTCAACACCATTCTGCCAGACTTGCCACTGATACTCCTACTTATTATCTATGGGAGAGTCCATTACAATAGAATAGGTACTATGGCATAACACCTTGCCTCCGTGGTACTGATGCACAAAGTTTTGTTACCAATTTATAGCGATACCAACATATTTCTGTTGTTATACTATTGACAGTCATCTAGAAAATTGTTATGTGATTTTACCCGATGTAATTTTTTTGTTGTTGTCTTATTACCAACATTCTAAGCAGCATCCATTTCAACCGAAGGGGAACGGGGCAGTAAATGAGTAGATGAGGGTTTTTTTGCTGACCAAACGACAACAAAACGGTCATTGATTATTTCCGTTTGTTGGTCAATATTAACAGACAGATTTGGAGTTGGGGATTCAGTTCTATTTGCCTTTGGCGGGAGACGGAATTAGCCATGCCATGTTTCCGAAGAAACCTACTAGTATTGCTAACTACACATTGGGATGTAAAATTAGGCAAGGAATTAGTGAGAAGAGCTTTTCCATGTGACCAACATAGTAGAAGTATTTCAGGTACCTACCCACCCATGCGAGCAGGCGAAGCACTGAATAAAACATCTAGTTATAATAGGGATAAAGCTATTTCATTTTCTTTTAAATTGTGATCGTGCAGGAGGCCCTTTCCCAGCATTCGGTGTGTATCGACGAGATCGAGAACCTCGATATGCTACGCGGGGATATAATGGACAGGTCGGTGGAAAACTTGGGCGATGGGGCGGGTAGTAAGTTTAGAAACTGGCGCCGTGACCAGGATTTCAACCCAAGGAAAATGCAGAAATGACATTCACAGAAATGCAGAACAAACTCAGTCATGCATAGCTAAAAAAAAAAGAAAAAAAAAAACACAAAGTAAAATTCTTGCCAGAGGAAGTAATGATCTGGAATGCAAGCACGCGCAAAAGAAGAAAATAAAAAAAAGAAGGAAAAAAGAAGTATAAAAAAATGTAGTTTTCAACTGTGTTGCGATGAGTTGAAAAAGAATTTTTTTTATGTTTTTCAATTCTGGAATATTTCCCCCCTTTTATTTATTGTATTTTGTTTTGCATATATTCTTCCTTACTTGAATGTTACTTTTCCACATTTATCTAAACGGAAATCCATATCAATATCATCACTGAAACATTATATAGTATTAGGAAATTCTTTCAACTCATTGTTGTCTTTGGCAAAAGTTCGAGTACATCCTCGTAGAATAGGTATTTATTCGTACGATTGTACAAAATGTGGCACAAGGCCAAAAAGAGAAGAGGGGGAAAAGACGGTCTTCTTCTGTCTTAATTCTAAACTTAGCTAGTCACAAACACAGACCCAAGCATACAAAGAATAATCCTACCACCAAAACAACACATTCCCTCCTACCTTTCTTACTACATCCACCATAATACCTCAATGTCTCTATAAAATCCTAACTCGTCGACATATGTATATTTCAAAGTCTGTGGTGGGAGGGGGTCCCACCACAGCAATTTAAAAAACCGCAATGATTATTTACAATAAGAATTAATACTATTTACAGGAAAACAAATCAAAATAAGGTTAGTAATAAAATCCCCAAATGTGGCAGAAACATCAGTTAACTGGACGAAATTATTGCATTATTTTATATTATAATCGTATAAAAAACAATCATCCATCCAAAAACACTCACACAAACACGCACTCATTCAGTCACAACAACAAATACGAAAACACACAGGTGAAACGAAAGACATCCCCCAACTACCAGAGATCTGACATCACCGACCACATAACGAAGGAGTGAATGGGGAATTAAACTAAAGAAATATAGGGATAGAAATAAAAGGGGCCAATGACCATACATACCCTAGATAAGTTAACCAGAAACAGAAAACTAAAGATTCAAACTAAACCTAAACTAGCCTAATATCGGGACGAGTTGCCTCTGTTCAACCCAGGAAGGACAAACATCCTTGTAGAATAAATGATTAAATACATTCTTGTTTATTTTATATACAGAGCTATTACTCTTTAGTTCATGCGAAAGGGGGATGAAGGAGAGACTAAACAGAAGTGATGACAGTCTCTTTGAAATATTCCTCATCCGATATTACAGGAAATGGACATGGCAATGTCTCTGCTGTGAACCAATGCTATATGTAAGGAATTTTACTATTTCCAAAGCCTTAAGATTCCAAGACAGTGGCACACTATCAAACGCTTTACGGTTTTCTACTCAAGCTGTGCTGGTATTTCTACCCATTTTCTCGCAATTTTCGAAAATCATTTTATTTATAAATAATTGATCTTTGCACCCATAGGAGCCTTTTCGACATCGTTTCTGTTTCACGACATTTCCTGGTGTTGTAGAGTAGTTTTCACAGTGGAGGCTTGTATTTCACTAAGTCTGTCCTAAAAGAGTCCGACGTAAAAAACGTTAGGAACTTGCAATAAGAGTTAATGACGCAGCAATCTAGGATACTTCAATATCCGACATCGACTTACTCGCTCAACACCACTGAGTAGTTAGTATTTATCGATCCACACACGAGGATTGAATGTGGCATGAGGCCGGGTTTAATGTGGGTTTCTCCGAGCCCGTAGGCTCGGCCAAAAATATACCCTTTGAACCCGCCTAGACGGGTTCAGGCCCTGTCTACCTCCCCGGACGAAACCTTGCCCTTCGGCAAAGCCTCGTCCGCGTTCCTCTCTGCTAACGCAGAGAGTTCGACAGGAGGCGTTCGCAGTCAAAGACCGCGAGACGCCACTGAGTATTTATCGTTTCACCACGAGGAACGAATATGGCACAAGGCCGGTTTTAATGTGGGTATCCCCGAGCCCGTAGGCTCGGCCAAAAAAATAGCCTTTGAAGCCGATTTGACGGGTTCAGGCCCTGTCTACCTCCCCGGACGAAACCTTGCCCTTCGGCAAAGCCTCGTCCGGGTTCCTCTCTGCTAACGAAGAGAGTTCGACAGTAGGCGTGCGCAGTCAAAGACCGCGAGATCCCACTTAGCCCAACTGGCCACTGCTACTACTACTTATAATCTATGGGAGAGTCTATTACAATAGAATAGGTATTATGGTATAACACCAGGTGATTTCCATTTTGGGTATTTTGTTATATATTGTTTAACATTATACTGGGTTGTATTTTGTTCATTCTTGCATATGTTTATCATTCATTCTGTTTTGTTCTCATTTGATACACTGTACATTGAGATTTTATTTCTTTAGGCTGTTTCAATATTCTCCTAAATGTTTTGCACCTCTTCAATAGAGGGCGGGTGTTTTTCTTACTTCTACAATAGAGGGAGTCACGGAGGAGTAATGGATTGCGGCTCAGATTGAAGAAGTGGAGAGCCGAGTTCGAATTCCAATCGAATCAATTAAATTCACTTATGTGCCAATAATACCTCTAGGAAAGGTATGAATCCTCTTCTTCTCCCCCAGCTATGACTAAATAGCAGGACAGACCTGGGATGGCAACTCGACTACCGCAGAAAGAAATGGCAACCTACTGCGGAAAGAAATCTGCTTCATCAGTCATGTATCGAAAAATACATACTCGCCCAAGCGTGTATATGTACTGTACTGATGCGGCATTCACCCTGGGCGGATTGAGCCGGCTTCTTCCTGTTATGAGAAGAAGATTCTTGGGATAAATTACAGAAGTAGGGTACCCAGGCCTACTCGGATAACGTTCTTGCTTGCCGCGGGGTTCCCACAGACGCAGAGACAGGAACGACCAGAAGCCGCCGGTTACCGATGCAGACGCTCCTTGGATTTTCACCAGAGCCCTTGTTAGCCGGCGTGTGTGTCAGACGTGTCCGCCTTGGGTGGCCCTACCAGGAACGAAGTTCCGGGCGGCATAGCTCTGACACTACCGTTTACACTCCCCACCGAGTGTGAGGTAAGGGTTGGACTTTGGGGGCTCACAGTACCAGCAGTCCCCCATCTAAGTACTGACCTGGCTCTACGCTGCTTAACTTCGGTGATCGTACGAGAACCGGTGTTTCAGCGTGATTTGACCGTAAGCGTGTATCACACATAATTGATAACAGTTTTTCCAATTTCCCTGTAAAATTTCTTGAGGTCTGTTTGAAATATATTATTTGGTCGAGAAAACATCCAATGCGTGCTTTTTATATCTTCATGTTGTTTGTGCATTTAATTGCATTTTCTGTTTAATTATTATTATTTTTACTATTACTATTAAAATTTTATTAATTATTATTAGTAGCCTCTATGACCCTTCTAGGATAAACTTTTGAACATTTATATATGAATATTTACAGACATATTTGATGTAAATTCACGCAAATATTCCTTTATTATCATAATATTTATTATTTTAATAAGTATTTTTGTCATCATTATTCTGGTATATGGTTTTAATTTTTTTTTTCTTTTTAAAATTTTTAGCGTATATTCGATTACAACTATTTGCATGTCTAGTATCATTTAATGTCAGTCATATTTAGTGTTCGCTTACTATATTTTTAAAATAGGTATTTAATGTTAGTCAGATTTAATATCATTTAATGTTAATAACTAATAACATTTAATGACAAATAACATTTAATAATTATTTTTGTTAACTTTATTCTGGTATATGGTTTCAATGTTGATACTTTTCAAAATATTAGCGTATATTCGATTGCAAAATTTACATGACTAATGACATTTCGGACGACAAAAAAATGAAAAACGGATATTCAGGATTAATCAATAGTGAAATTTTTTGAACAACCGAAAATTTGTCGATAATTTTTTATTATTTATACACACACACACACACACACACACACACACACACACACACACATTATATATATATATATATATATATATATATATATATATATATATATATATATATATTCAAGTTTTGGAATGTTGTATACGAAATAGATTACAATAACTAACAAATAATATTCTTTAAAAGAATGCTCAATACAGAGTAAAGTAAAATATAATTATTTATTCGAAAATTCTAACATAAATATGTTATAAAATTACTAGAATAAAACAGCCATTTTGTTTCAACGCTTTGAATTATTCTTTTCAAGTGATGATGTTAAATATAGAATTTCTATATTCAATGAATCACTTGATAAAACAAGAAGTGTTGAAACAAAATGGTTGTTTTTGTAGTGAATTTATAATATATTTTTGTTATAATTTTCGATTAAATAATTATACATACATATATATATATATATATATATATATATATATATATATATATATATATATATATATTGAAATTGACCGGCGACCAAAGAATGGCTAACAGAAAATTCTGAGAGTTATACAAAGTTCATGTTACCAATATGTATCACGTAGTTTAAACTCTCATGGAAATCCTCGTATCGGTGACTAAAAGCCAGGCATGAAAATGAATTCTTTGAACGGCACCGTTTGTGAAGCTTATGGCTAGCATGAACGAATACCATTTCATCCCGGTCATCAGAGAAAAGACACCCTGTTTTTCATATATATATATATATATATATATATATATATATATATATATATATATATATATATACTTGTTTTGAAAATATAATTTTCCATTTGAATAATTTTATTTTTATTAAATTACTTGTCCTCATTTACTTGCCGATGTATGTATGTATGTATATACAGTGACGAAGGCATTAAACTCTTGCAAGAATATGCAATCTCTTTAACAATTGTGCATCTAGGAAATGGGAAGGCATCGATCTATCAATTCATCACTTTACATGTGATTAATGTGGCAGAGTCTGTCTTTCCAATGCAGATCTCGTCAGTTACAAGAAGATTGATAGTGGTATACCTTGGACAAATTATGATCAATACTTCTTTGGGAATACATGTTAAGAAAAAATATTGCATGTCACTGGCTGTGTTCAATGGCCAATATCGGTCTCACCTTGAACTAAAATTATATAATAACCTAATCAGCTGTGACCATAACGTTAATTAGTCGATAATTATCATAAATATATATATATATATATATATATATATATATATATATATATATATATATATATATATATAAGCACTTACTAAAAGAAGAAAACACGATCCCCCAAATGTTTCATAAAACACATGGAGCATATATTACATTGAATACATTCGACTTCAATGTAGCACACTACCTGCAAGTAAGAGGCTGTGTTATGGGCACCATTGCAGCTCCATCATATATGCTACAATATTCATGGGAAAGTCTGAAGAGACCCATATCTATCCCCTTATCGGTAGCGTATTCTATGAAGATATATCGATGATATTTTCTTTGTATACACGGGCAGTTACGACAAAATTATCCAATTCCTCATGACCGTAAACACAGTTTAACTAAAAAAAATACACAAGGTCGATAACATTTTTGGCAAATGAATTTACATAGAGGAAAACAGGAAACTACAAACAACACTTCACAGTAAAATCACCGACACCTAAAACTATCGACACTTTAATTCTTCCCACCCTAAACAACTCAAATAGACCTTCACTATTCACAAGCACTTAGACTCAGAAGGATATGTTCCAACAATGAAGAATTAAATAAACACATTGAAAATCTGGAGCATCAATTCACAACACGTGGCTATAAACAACACCTAATCAGGGAACAAATAAATAAAGAAATGTCCATACCTAGAGAAGACCTCCTAATATACAAGTTTAAAAATAAACCCTAGTCGGGGAATCTAAATGAAATAATAATAAAATGGAAGGAATATTAATATACATCCCAGTGTGTCTGAAGATTTGAATATTTAATATTTTTTATTGTTCAACTTGGTGACAAGCGTTTCTCTAACTATCATTCCCACGCTAGCTCAGCCAATCAAAATCGACTTCCTTATGATGTCCCACATTTGACACCGAAGGTCAAACTTCGGAAATCGAAGCTGAGATAAACTTCCTGTAAAAATTATAATCTGCGAAACTATTATTCAACAAAATCCGGGACTGATTATGATGTTGAAGTTTTCGATTACAAGACGATATTGTGACTCTTTTAAACTGTCACTGGTAGTAGTTTAAAGGAATGTGACATAGGATTAAGAAGGTTTCTTGTAGGTACTCCACTATTTCGGTATATATTTCCGATGACTAAAGTTAAAATAACTTTTTAAAAATGAGATTACTTTCTTGAAGATTTCATTTTAGCTTCCATTTAAAATTAACTGATCAAATTTGCTATTTCTATGAAGTAAAATATTCTGGTATATTTCAGGTAGAAATCATATAGATTGGAATGTCAAATTTAATTTCGATTTCTTAAAATATTCGTAAAAGTGGCCATTTTCTTAATTTTCAGAAATCTGTAAAAAAAAAATTATCGTATTTCAAAATCTTTCAAAAACAAATATATATTTTTGACACGTTATTTGAGTAAAATTAGAAAATTTAAAGTTAAATTAATCTGATTTGAAATAAATATTACTTATAGCATAAAAATTAATATACAAAAATTTATTTAATGTTTGGTCCTGTTTATCATAGCTTATCTGAGGCGATAATGGAGGCCGATGAGTGACGTAGAGATGACAGCAATTATGGCTGGCTAGAATTGATATTTATGTACCTAGTAATTTTTACAATATATTTCCCGCAATTAGCTAATAATTTATTGACTTTTATTTACCTTTAAAATATTCATTATGCAAAAATAAAAAAAAATTAAAATGCTATAAATTTTCTTAATTAATTTCTCTGTAAAGAGACAAAATTCTTAGATCCTGTGACCGTTTCATAATAAGGTCACGTTTGGACATTCATACATGAAAATATGGAACAACTCAAGTAAAAAATATGAAATATATATATTTTTTAATATAATAACGTAACTACGTTTATTAATCTTTTCAATTTTGCATTCGTAAATTTCGGTTCCACTTAAGTGTGATATCACATCCAGGAAATACTCCAATACAGAATTTTAAACGATTTTTAACTATTATAAATTATTATAATTCAATTTTAAAAGAAAATGAAAAATCTCTTGTAAAAATTCATTATGCTTCGGGGAAAAAATTCTTCAGAAAATAATATCCTTAATATACCTAATTTACAAAAGCAATTAAAATATTTTCCCATTCAATATGTCATAGTTTTGATGTATTAATTATTTTTCAATTCACAACAGATTTCCAGTTGGAATAATGCAAGTCTGAAAAAAAGATTAGGCGCTTTGAATTTTCCAAGGAGTCATACGTTTAACGAATAAAAGAAATCAGAAAATAGAAAAATTGATTTGCGAAATTTCAGGAAATTAAATAAGTGGGGAATAACATATGAAAAAAAAATTAGTATTTTTTACCAAAATTTTCTGAAGAAAAAAAATTCAAAAATAATTTCATGCACTTGTGAATAAGTTCTGAAAATTTAATTAAAATTAAATTATTTGATTTTTACAAGAATTTCAAAATTAATGTTTTCAACGAAAAAAAAAATTACCGTAAAGAGTCGATGACGTAAACAAAAGATTTTATCTAAAATTCGAACTTTTGAGAAAGGATTAAAAATCTCAAAAAATAATTAAAAAATACTTTCATATTCAAACTTAATAATAACATAAACATTTTTACCTATAATACTTTCTTTTTATTTACTTTGTAGCCTTTTTCATTACGCTATGCTGATTTCCCGAGAAAAAGTGGAGGTAGCTAGTTTCATGTGAAAACTCCGAATAGTATTGAAGCATTGGAAGGGCTGCAATGTAAGTCATTGAGAAGAAGAGGTTGCGATATGAAACCGGGAAAATAATTTAGAAGCGTGATTTTCTTGGACAAAGAAAATTATTTAAACCAAATTGGTATGTAAAACAGCCGATTGTCGCATACAGTATTTGGGTCATGCTGCAAATGTAAACAACTTGGCGTGTGTTTTGAAAATAGACAAAAAAAAATTACCGACGCCAGGAATTGGTACATCAACAACCAGCAGAAACTGCTGATTTGCAAAAAAAAAAAAAAAATTATGGTTTTAAAATTATTGTAAGGAAAAGAAAGGAATTCTTAAATCAGATAAAAATTCATAGCCGATTTAAAATAAATTTCAAAACAAGTAATTGCTATTAATAAGCAATCCGGAGAAGTGGTGTTGTTATCATACAGAACTGCGCCGGAGATGGGTGGGGGGGTATCAGAGTCGTTATGAAAATTGCAAACAAAATTATTTTCCTGGAAAAGAGAACAAAATTAATTCGTAAACAATAATTCTTGGAAAGGAGGAATGTAAATATAAAGTTGTTTTTTTTTTTTTTTTTTAAATTGTTGACCCATTATCGAGGGTCAGGTGTTGTCACCCCTAAATTTGAGGAAAATGAATATTAATGAATCTGGAGTTATGCGAGATGCATATAAAACGTAGGCTACTTGAAGCAGAGAAAGTTTCGGAGAAGAGTTGGAGAAGTCGCAATTTGACAAGAAACAGACCAGATGGACGGGAGACACCGGAAGACACCGGTTGCTGAAGGTGGAGCCTGCATGAGGGGTAAGAGCAAAAATTAAGAGGCGCTGTTTATGAGGGAAATATTTGGGAAAGATGACAATTAACTCTAGATTTGAAGAGGTTAAGATTTATAGTAGTCGGGAAGTCACCGTTTTGGGAGTCGGTTGCACAAAGCGGTTTGTTGGAACAAGATGTTCGAGTGGAAGGTCTTTCTTACTAATATGATACGAAGTGATTGACGGTGGTTCGTCTGAGGCCATGGCGTGTCGTAGCTATAAAAGATACTGTTGGTAAAACTATATGTCATAGACACTCCTTGTATAAATTAAATTATATATATATATATATATATATATATATATATATATATATATATATATATATATATATATATATATATATAAATGTGTGTGTGTGTGTGTGTGTGAAAAGTGTATATAAATATAAATAAATATATATATGTGAAATACACGCAATGTACATAAACCCAAATTTTAAAAAATTAATCAGTTTGTCTGACGATCGCTAAAGCGTGAAACCCAGGGTCACAAACTCACATCTATCCAACCATATATATATATATATATATATATATATATATATATATATATGAAGAAATATCAGAGATAGAGCGTGTGTAAATATAGAAGTGAAATAAAAGTCAGCACTTAGCGGCCACAGTCTGTTTCATGCTAGACACAATCGCTCAGGCCACTCGTCAGGTGGTCTGACGATTGCGTCTAGCATGAAACAGACTGTCGCCTCTAAGTGTTGACTTTATGTTCACTTTTATATATATATATATATCTGTGTGTGTGCGTGTATGTATGTGTGTGTATATATATATATATGTATATTTAAAGAAATATACTCTTAAGGTTGGCGATATTTATGGGATAAAGTGCTGAATATCACATATAGAACGTGTGTAAATATAAAATGGAACATTGAAGTCAACACTTAGAGGCGACAGGCTGTTTCATGCTATATATATATATATATATATATATATATATATATATATATGAAACATCATTAAACTATTTGAGTTTCTTTTTTACAGGTTTTTAGATAAAATGCGTAGCTATCTCGATACCATTTCTTGTAAGGATAATTGAAAAATGCTTTGAGTGAACCAGCTAGAAAGAGAACTGGTTAAAATGGTTTTGTGTCCGCCCCACTATGTTTTCTCAACTGACCAATGATGAGAGGAAAAAGATCATTTAGTCCTTCAGTAATGGTACCAACATTCATACTCTCCCATCTTCAAGTCCATGAAGTGAACCATGAAAGGAACTGCGAATAAGTTTAAAAAAGAACTAACAGTAGAGAGAAAAACTGAACCAGGAGGTCATACCAGGAAGAGGGATTATAATTTCAACTTCATTTAAAAAAGATCTAACTTAATTTATAAGACGTTTGGCATATAAACAGGTGTCCAAAGAGAAGAGAATAGGGTATGAAAATGAAATCTTATATGAAACCTGTTATGCACCTTCTTGATCCATGACAGAAAGTTAGAGAGGACGAAGATCATCTTGAGTGAGTTGCAAAATAATCCTGGAATAATACATGTAAATTTAAACTTTATTGGATTCTTTCATGAACTTTTGGTCCTTAGGTATGATTAATTAATGATGGGCATTTTCGTTTATAATTAATTCATCAAGATTTTCCGTTAAGCTTGGACGATAATTATTCATACCTATTGCTCAAAGTAGAGTCTAATAGTGGTATAAAAACATCGGAGAATTTCAGTAAGATATCTATAATCATTTCTAAGATACAACGATTCAAATCTTAATCTAACAATTGGACAATTTTGTTGTTACAGGAGCTGTACGTCTTATTCACACACACACACACACACACACACACACACACACACACATACACACACATATATAAGAAGAGAGAAAATGCAAATGTTTTTGTTTGTAATGTGGATTTTTTAAAATATATATTATGCTTTATATAAAAAATTGTTTCCCGTGTTGATATTATTTGCAGGCAAAATATGAGAGATGGACACAGAATGGTTTTACCCAGAGGAGCGACTAGCAAAATAAACTCTTCTATATGAAAACGTTTATCACAAAAATGTTATTTCGTGTATTCCGAAAAAAAAAGTAGCCTAGTACATAAAATGTTTGTTTTGTCAAGTTGCTGGCATGTTATTTTTTAATTTAATCTAAGGCCAGGTTATTACATTACAGACTTAGAATCAATGAAATTTAGGAAAACAATCGTAACAGCACTGAAAAAACGGATATATATATATATATATATATATATATATATATATATATATATATATATATATATATATATACCCAGATATGGATTAAATAGTATGTATTGTATCTGGAAAGATCATTGATATTAAAAAAAAAAAATTAATGCAATAGTTACTCAACCTCCCCCCCCCATAAAAATATTCTTACAATCAAAAATACGTTTCTTCTTTAAACAGACAACTATGGGTTGATAAACCGTAAAAAACAAATCAACCTATGAATTCTCACAGAGACCAGGTTGCAACACTATCGCTATTCTCGCACTATTTCTCTGGACTGTATTTAGACGAGCTTCATTCTTCATTTCCAGCTATTCCATAATTTTATAACTAGAATACACCACGTTGTAGAATAACTACAATCATGTCTTTTGTATTGAAAATGTAGGGAGATATTTTCAGTCAGATATAATTTTCATCCGAAGAACCGGTACTTTATGAAGTAGAATCCCGCGTCTGTGCTCCCATAAATATTAGAATATTAACCTCTTATATTTACATATTTATATGTCTACTATTCGTCCTTGCTTTGTCTATTGTTGCCACATCCAGTCAGATACTCCTGCAATATATTTAGAAATTCTTGTTAAAATACAAGGAAGATATTGGTCTTAACCTGGAATCCCGACATTAGTTACTTTTCCATCGCAATAATATACCTGCCCCCTGCCTTCTCTACAAATACTTTCATAGTAACTGTTCTGATGAAGTTTTCGGTATGGTACCTAAACTTTATGAATTTAAGCGCAGTACTAGATTGACAGAAACGTCTCACCATTTTACAGTTGAAATGACTAGACGTAACAGTGAGTTCTATGCTGACAGTTTCTTCTCTCGCTTTTCTCGCCTGTGGAACTCTCTTTCGATTTCTTGTTTCTTAATCGACTATGATCTTCAAATATCTAAATGAAATGTCAATCGTCATCTTATATTTTCTTAATTCTTATTCTTTTATTTTCATTTCTCCTTAGTAATAGATTTTTCTCGTATTCTTTAACACTATTCTCTAACCTTGCGTCGTAATGATTTTATTGTTGGCCCGAATGATTAAAATAAATTTAGGTTCACCCCTTATCTATCCTCCTTATATTCGTAATATTCACTTCTTAGCAAATACTCTTTCATTCATATGACATCTCATTCATCAAAAATCTTTTAAAAGTAAGCCACTACCCTGAAGTATTCTTACGCCTTGCATTGGATGCAATTTGCTATAAATATACTAAACGCCTGAATTTGTATATCTGTATATATGCCATATAAGGCGAAACGTTGCATTTTACCCAAATGTATTTAATGAAAAATTGCACTAATTTTGCGATTAAATAAAGAGGATCGGGTCATTTACAAATGGATCATATGGCATTTGCAATCATCTGCAAAATAGGATTTTACAACAGTTTTAATTATTAAATACCAGTTTCAGAGAGCCATCCCTTATTTATTTGTTTATTTATATATTTGCATGCGTTTAAAAACTGTGAGGCTAAAATGGCGACAGTATTTCGCAGTCATACACAGAATGTAGCGTCGTCTGCGAGAAAACTAATTCGGCGATAATCTGCCGTTCAATCATAATTTATTCTCGAAAACTAACTTGATGATATCTGCTAAAACTTTACCAACTCTATTCCAGTCAGTTTATTTCTGAACATAAAATGATTCTAATGTTCAACTTTCGGTTTTAGAAGTTTTCATTAAATCAGCATTCTAAAAGAGTTGTAGAATAATGTTTTGTTTCTATCAAAATATTACAGAGAAACTCTGGGCAAAAGAAGAAAAATTTAATATTTATTTCGGTTGTATGTCAGATAAATTTTAATGCCTAATGTCTAGATGCGTTTTTTTTTTTTACTATTTCAGATTTGTTTAAATTATATGAATACGTTATTCTCACACATTTATATTTTTCAGATATATTTTATATATAAACTCCTCTATTAAATAAAACGGTATGAGAGTCAAATAGTTTTAACAATTTTAAACACTCAATTATATCTTGCAAAATTCTAGAGATACCTATTTTCAAAGAAAAATATAAATTCTCAAAAATTGTCTTACTTTGTATCTAAGGCCCTTGTGGTTTCCACATTTTGCAATACAATTGTTGTTGACTTTGCTAATCACTTCATTTTCTTCTATGTTTTATATCACTTAAGGACGCTGGAGGTCATTGTTCTCTCCAAATTCTTGTCCTTTGTAACTCTTAATAAATTTTGTATTTTCGTTATATTTTCTAAACCTTTAATGTTCCACGGTCAAACAATTTCTAGATGTCCAAAAACTCATGTCATTCTAATATAATGTTTGAGAGACACTTTAAGCAATAGCTGTTAACACAAAAAAGCATTAAAGCAATTGACCTAGAGAGCAAAAGTTTTATTGCTTAACCAATTCGAATTTTGGTTTGGTTTGTTGTGTTTTACGGCATATCAACCACAATGCATTATATAATATCGACACAGTTTTTATTATTTATTTGGTTTTGTAATTTTTTTTTATTATTATTTTTATGGTAATATTTTGTTTTGTTAAAAATCTATTTATGGTAATATTTTTTCCTTCAAAAATGTATTGCAGGAATAATATTTTTTCAAAACATTGTTCGTAATATTTTTTTTCAAAAATGTATTGCTGGTAATAGTTTTTTTGTCTTCAAAAATTTATTGCTGATAATATTTTTTTTACAAAGTATTCCTGGTATTAAAACCCATTTTTTACCCCCGTTTCAGGGTTAACTATTTTCCCGTAGCTGGGACCCTAACAGGTGCTATCACCCCGGGTCAGGGTGGACCTGGAAACGCCAGCAATTAAGAGGTTGTTCCATGCTCCTCAAAACCTTTTGATCATATTCATACCCAGGACAGTAACCAATTCTGAGTTAAATAGAACCTCAAGTACATTGCTAAAAAGAGGTAGGCAGCTTCTGTGTTCAACTGTAAAATATGATTTTCAAATATATTTAACTGTTAAAATCAAATTAAAGAGTACTATATCTTATCTAGTTTTTTTTTTATACGTGTGAAGAATCTGGTAATTAGATAAATCAGACAGTTCGTCAGAGTTCTTAAATACTTTTATCACAGAAGAGGCTGTTCAACAAGAAGGAAAACAAGAATTAACAAATATTGTATTGTATTTGAACAGGAGACATTTCAGGGACACATATCTTCATGCCTATTTCAAGAATACCACTAAATCCTCATGCCTTGCGGAGATCCTTTTTTAGAGCTGATAGTGGAAACTATGGATGACGATATATTCATTTCAGTCAGTAGCAGGTCTAAGTTAAATCTCAGACAAAGATATTTCAAATATGTCTAGAGTAGAATTGGAAGAGAATTTATAAGAAAAATATTCTGCTTTATCAACAGAAGATGATAAAACTTCACATTGACTTATGAGAGAAAAAATAGAAAGATATATTCTTATTTCATACACCATTACAGACCCGCCAGTACTCACAAGAACCAAAATTTTTAGATGGAATAGGTTACTTCATTGTGTCAGCGAAACATGGCGTCTTAGATGACATGTTTACAATTATTTCTAGCAGACACAAATTGACGTTTGTTGCGATAAAACTATCGGTATGCCTGCTGGTGTTAGGCTTATTATTGTTGAAAATAATCAGTGAAACGAATTGATTTTTCCCTACGGCACTTTAATTCGGGCAAAAAATTCAAATATATGAAATCGCCTGTTCTTTGACCCAACCATAGAAGAAGGTCCCCACAGAGTCCATTATTCACTAGATCTGTGTGATTTTTAACTTAGGGAAAATTTTCTCTTACTGGTATGAGAGATTATAATGCAGGGACAGAGAAGAAGAAATGCCCTAGAGATGCCATAAAGAAGAAAACATTACATGGAGCCAATTTTCTCGATGGTGTTTCTTTTCCAAAAAAAATGTCTACTTTCCTATGCAAATACTTAGTATTATTTACACGTGGTAGCAATAGAAATACAGAATAATGTCTTGCGTTTTATAGATTATGTATAAGCTTTTCATAGGATACGTCAAAAAGAAGCTTCGGAACTTCTAGATAAACTTGACATATCTTGGAAGGATATTAAAATAAACCAGAACCTTTACTGACAGCAAGACTCCTGCATAGGGGAAGACATAATTTCATTATATATAAACAAATAGAAAGTAGAGGAGTACAGGGATGTGTATTCCCAGCGAATTTATACAACTTATACAGTGAGATTTAGAAGTCCTACCCAGATTCATTTTGCGGGATCAAATCTTACCCATATATAGATATGGACATTATACCATTTTGCGAGCTGACGCTGAAAGGAAAAAAGAACTCATGGATATGGAAGAAGAGCGAAAAGAAAGGACTAAACATTAATTCCAAAACAGAATGCATGGTTGACATAAAAAGAAAAAAAATCCATCATGCAAGATACAAATTGGAGATACCGAAATTGTAGAAGAATTTAAATATCTGAGAAGAATATTAACAAAGGACTGAAAGTGCGACACTAAAATCTGAAAGCGGTTTGGAAGGTCACAGATGTCTACCAAAAGCTTAGCAAAGTACCAAGAAACAGGCAAACATCGGTAGAAATAAAAGAGAGAGTACTGTAAATGACAATGGATGCTGGGCAATCTACTCACAAATGAAGAATAGATGTGAAGCAGCCGAAGTGTGGTCCTACAGAAGGATGCTGGAAATATTATGAACCGAACATTTGACCAACGATGAAGTTATATAGAAAAATATAACAAAACGACATACTTAACATTAAAAGGACACAGTTGAGATTTCATGGGCACATAATGAGGAAACGAGGCTTGACTAATTTGATACTCACAGGACAGATTGAATGTGACAGGGTTAGATGAAATGAAATTATAAACTACCTGGCGAGTAAATGGAAAGTGTGTTGTGCAAGAATTCTTTTTGCGGCAGAAATTATCTTACACATTTAAGTTTACATTTTGTTGTAGCATTTCTACGGACGATAATGGGCATGTTCCCATTCACGTAAATACAGTAGTAAATACTGTATGTTGGTCTGCAGTAGGAGATTCGTCTTCAGCTGTGCTGGTCAAACTCCCTGCCTCCGGGAGGTTAGTAGTTGAAGATTCATTGTTGAATTCACTTGACTCACTTCTAGCAGTTGACTACTTCTTCTACGCGCCGCTGGCTAATCTTATATGTGTTGTTCGTGTCCTAAGTATTTTCAATCATTACCAACCTGCGCGTGTTTATTCTATTCTGCATCCTTCACTAGGTTACAACACATTTCGACCATAAATTGATTATTGCAGTCAAATCTAGTCTGGGGTTTCTACTCTGTATTTAGAGATTCTTGAAAAATTACAAAGAACCATCTGCAATGCTATCTCACATGATTTGGCATCTCAGCTTACTCTTCTCCGTGTGCCTTCTAAAGAAATATTTTCATGGCAATTGTTCTGCTTAATATTTCTATTTGGTACTTCGATATTACGAATTTAAGCGACCTCCTAAAATGGTTTGATGTAACTGTAAGTTCTATGCTAAGGCTTTCTTCTTTCGCACTTTTCGCTTTTGAAACTCTCTTCCGGCCTTTTGTCTTCCTGTCAATATGGATCTTCAAATATTTAAATTCAGTGTAAATCGTTACGTTCTCTTTTCTTAAGTCATGTTCGTTCATTAGTCTCTATATTAAATGTGTTTATCTTTCTCATATTCTTTCACAGGAAAGTATCACCTTTCTTCGTAGTGCTTTTACTGCTTTGATCGGGCTGATGATAAAAAAGGATGTGAAATATTTTGAAAACGAGATTTTAAATTAAACCAGATAACTCTTGAGTACTCTACGTGTTTGAACTTTCAAAATAAAAATGAATACTCCACTGGAGAAATAAATGTATTTTTTTTAAATCAATTACTGTCTTCAAATAATCAAGGTGGGTTACACAGAATTATAAAAGAATAAGTACAGTTGTTATTGTCTTCAGGTATTCTTAAAAGCTAGAATCACAAAAGAGAGTGAAAGCATATTTAAGACCAAAATAAGAACGTCCATAAGTATAAAAAAGTAATAAATAATACTTAATTTATAAAATATATAAAGACATATGTGTCAAATATATACAATTAAAAAATTGACGAATGATTTAACGCAACACGTGTAAGTTAGACAATTTGCTAAAAACATATAAAAGTTGGTGTAGGAAACTAATGTATGAATAATTATAAAATATAACAATGAAACCAATACACGCGTTAAAGGAAGGTTAAAAAATTGAATGCAACTTCGAAGACGAAATAACATGGCCGACATTTTTGCTTGAAAATGAAAAACACCGCGTTTAGTACAAAAGCAAGATGGCGCAGAGTAATGGATGGAGATAAAATGTAGAAATATCAATGAAAATTCCATAAATTCTGCCATTTGTTTTATTGTGAATTTTATTGCCAACTTTATACGATAAGGCTGTGCGCTCCATGCGGCTGTGAAATTTTTAATATCACGTTTTCATTCTGCTTCGCGAGAAATTATTAGTGGAGTTGCGTTAAACGTTCTATAGCCTCAAACATTAGCCCCCAAATCGGTGACATTACGGACGAGTATAGACCGGAAGAGAATAAAATGAAAAAAGATAAGAAAAGAGAGAGAGAGAGAGAGAGAGAGAGAGAGAGAGAGAGAGAGAAAGAGAGAGATAGAGAAAGAAATGAAGAGAAGAAGAAAGGGAAAGATAGGAGTTAAAGAGTAAGAATGATTGGTTGATAAGAGAAAAAAAGAACAAATCCTGTAAAAAAAGTTTTATCCATGTGATAATTGCGAGAAGAGAAATATCCAAGCCGAACATTTAGACACAGCTATGTAGGAAAAATGTAATTATGATTATCACACGAATATATATATATATATATATATATATATATATATATATATATATATATATATATATATGTATGTATACACACACATACGTTCCGTGTTCCGTTAAAGAGATCTGCGATTAAACTTTTTATTCATTTTCTCTTGCAAAAGTACAGTGTTTTCATTATATAAAATTATATAATTTCACACAAAACAAATAAATATATATATATATATATATATATATATATATGTATATATATTCTATTTATATATATATATATATATATATATATATATATATATATATATATATATATATATATATACACAAGTTACGTTAAAAGATCTATTATTTGCTGCGGTTAAACATTTTCGTTCATTTTCTTTTGAATACGTACATTTTTTTTCTTTTCTCAACGTAAAGTGTTTAAAAACTTTTCAAGTATTATATACACCCGGGCGCTTTCGGCAATTCTATTAACTGTTATCAAATATTTATCGAATTCAATTTGTATTGGCTCCTCTGATAATATAAGAATTGCTTTGTTTTGTTTTTTTAATTTTTTTTACGAATAATATCGTCAACCTTGTGAAATAAACGGCTAAGAATAATGGAAGAATTAATAATAAATTGACTATAAAGAAAAGGAATAGCCAATGCTCAATAATATCAATGATGAAAACGGCCACAACATGCTGACTGTGTTTGGAGAATAGAAACACAACGATTCTCCTCAATATAGATACACATATATAAAAATTTACATGTTCAGTTTCAAATAAAATAATCCCTTATATTGGTTAATTGAATAGCCGAAAGCGCTCGAATATTCAGGCACTGTTTACATATTTTATGTCCCGAAATAAAAACACTTGATAAAATTATTAAAAAGATTAATCACATGACCATGTCAGTCGTCTTTGAAATAAACAATATATATATATATATATATATATATATATATATATGCATAAACGCAAAAGCAAACAGAAACATTCAGACGCACACACTACTTGTTTATTTGGTCATGTATATTGTTTATTTTCAAAGACGACTAAGATTTCATGTGATTAATCTTTTAATAAATATATATATATATATATATATATATATATATATATATATATATGTGTGTGTGTGTGTGTTTAGAAATATTGTGATATATATTTTAGATAAATAATATATAAACTATATATATTTTAGATAAATAATATGTAAACTATATATATAAATATAGAGAGTCTCTATATAAATTAAACAAAGTCTCTTCACAAAAAGATGAAAAAAACATTCTATAAGTTGCTTTCACCTTCAAAATGACTTCATCAAGCTAAAATAATATCTGTGGAGTGAGAGAGGCGGGAATATAACAAAAATGTCTGTTATACGAGAGGGACACGTGGAAGAGGCACAAAAGTTACGATTTTAAATATCTCGCATCTGGCGTGCCTAGGCGTACAGAATATCGATAAAATATTCTTAAACCTCATATAAATACACTATAAGCCAATGTTTTATTGAACATTTTGGATCTAACCATTAATATCTCTTTTCGGTTAATTAACTTCTAGTAAGCTAGTATTTTAAAAACATTCAACCTACTAAAAGACGACGACTATTTTTAAAGAAGTTGTTACCTAGAATTTAAAATTCGCCAGTTCTAAGATTAAATTGATACAATAAGGAAGATTAGGCAGTAAGTGTTAATTTTTTAACAAACTTTGTACAGATATGGGTAACTTTCGTTTCCTTTGTTTTCTTCTTCTTCTTCTTATTATTATTATTAAATTATTATTATTATCGACTATATATATATATATATATATATATATATATATATATATATATATATATATAACTCCAGGAAATAATGGAATCTAGGCTCGGAAACAAAGTTAGTAAATTACTTTACAAACAAAAATTGAAAATCTCTTTGAAATCCAGAGGGTAGCACCAGAACTCTGTCCAATTATCTACATCGACCCCAGCATCTTCACAGGCACCACGCACCGTAGTTATTCAAGGGAATGTAGAGTCACATGCTATAATTTTTTACCTTAGTAATTTATATAAATAAATAAAAAAATCATTGCGCCAAACTGATTGAAAAGAACTGAATTCTGTAAAAAATAGGAAGGCCTTGAATACGTCTCAAGAAAAAGAAGAATATAGGAATTAAATCAACCAAAGAAAAACATCATAGAAATCTGTGGAAAATAAACTTTAAAAAAAGATTAAAAATATGAGATATGCTAAAAGAAGAAAGGCAGGTAGGGTTAAATGATAAGAAATATTCAATATAAATTGAAAATGTAAAAACTTCTTGTTATAGTCCGGTTCCTTGTACGACGTTGATAGTCCAATGTAGAACCAATAATGAAGAACTCGAATACAGATATGGAATAACAGATATATTACAAACAGGAATATATACAGAGAAGTAGAAGTGTTAGTATGAACAATCAGGTTTAGTAGAGAGAACAATGTAATCTCGACCAGTATCACTATTCCAATGTCTTGCAGTAATTGTCTGAACGCGACTCTGTTTCGGACTGCCTCTGACTCGACTCTTGACTCGACTTGAACTACTGACTCGACTTGAAGTACTGACTCGACTTCTTGCTTACTCCTGAGGCGCAGTATTTATTAAGTATGGAATAGTCCATTATTATTATTATGGGTGAGATCCCATAACATTTCTAAACTATGAACATCAATTTAATAACGAACAATTTTAAAACAAATGTGCATAGGAAAAGCTAAATAGTGTAATTAAATTTTGATTGAATGTTAAGGTCTTCCTTAGTTGAGTATTTTAAAAGCAAGCTCTATTTAATTTCGGTCTTATCAATGATTCGGTTGCAGATTCGAAACCTACCTAATGTTCAAAAATGTTTCTTGTCTAAATTCATCTAGCATATTTACAAATTTACCATTCGTCCGTGCATAGAATAGTGTGACTATATCTGGTCACTTGCTCCTGGTCTATGTCTCGAGATTCTTGACATAATCCAAATAAGTATTTGTAATGAAAACCGGCCCTGACCAGGCATCTAGACTTTAATCACATTAACACAGAGGTAGCGTCTCTCTGTCTTTTCTACAATATATTTCCATGGCAACAGCACTGACGAGGTTTTGTCCATGGTGTCCCGAATGCATGAATTTAAATGTGCTACTAGATTGGCATCTAAGTTTCATCCTTTTATTGTTGAAATAACAAAACAAACTCCGCTTCTACTCCAACAGCTTCTTTTCTCGCACTTCCCACCTGTGGAATTATCTTTTGTTCTTTTTCTCCCTGATAAATACATCTTCAAAATTTTAAATGCAAAATTAATCGCCATCTTCTGCCTTCATAAATCCCCTTTTTCCTTTCTCAAGTCTCCCTATTCTTAGACTTCTCTTTCATTCCTTGTAATCCTGTGTGCAGTAACGGCATTCATACCTTACTTGGGGTGAAATGATAAAGAAACAAACAGATAGACCAAGAGATAAATATATATTAATGTTATCAATCGAAGATTTTAATGATTTCCTGGGGTTTTAACCTGTCATTATTTTTTTATTGCTATAAACGTTATATTTGGGCACCTCGAGATAGTGTAATGCTTAGCAATCTTGTCTCGCTAGAGCAATTACGACTGAGTAGTGAGTTCGATCCTCATTGGGCACCCCATACTTTCGGCCTTGTGCCACATCTAAGCTACGTTTGGAAAATAACTAGCATCACTCAGGCATACGCTCTAGAAAGCTCACTCTAGAGTCACAGATTGAATTTTGACCAAACCGGACTTTACCTTTATCTCACAAAATAAACGGATGTCTACTAATTACATGTTTGAAGGGTACATCGAGGTGGTGTAATGGTTAACAAGCTTGTCTCACTAGAGCAATTACGACTGAGTAGTGAGTTCGATCCTCACTGGGTACCTCCTACTTTCGGTCTTGTGCCACATCTAAGCTACGCTTGGTAAATCACTATAAACGTTATATTTAATGTGTATATAGGTTTGAATAGAGAGAAAATTTTCGATTGAAATTAATACCTACTGACCTAGAAATTGAGATAACCTAGTGTCATCGTGCCTACCTAGACCGACAGAATGAACTCTTCCGAAGGAGATATATACTACGCCTCTCAAGGAAGACGAACAGTATCAGG
Source organism: Acanthosepion pharaonis (assembly GCA_903632075.3). Lineage (NCBI taxonomy): Eukaryota > Metazoa > Mollusca > Cephalopoda > Sepiida > Sepiidae > Acanthosepion > Acanthosepion pharaonis. Next base: position 55,581 of record CAHIKZ030002572.1, read on the forward strand.
AGTCTCTGCCTTCGGGCGGGGAGGAACCCGAAGGAGCCTACGCCGAAAGGCGGATTCTCTTTCGGGGAGGTAAACCGACCCTGGACCCGTTTATACGTGTTCAATGGGCATATTTTTGGCCGGGCCCACGGGTTCGGAGATGCCACGTTAAACCGGCCTTGTGCCACATGATGTCCACGTGGTGGGGTGACTAAATATATTATCAGGAGTATCAGAACAGCATTAGACGGATTTGGTATTGTATCGAGTCGAGCTGATAGCAGTCACGCCAAACCAGTCGAACAGTCTTACTAACCTTTTCACTTCTTTGTATTATTTCTCGTGTAATATATTCTTTGTTATTTCTACTCTTGTGTTTTGTGTTGTTCTTCCATGGGCCTAACCTTTGGACCATAACACCTAGTAAAGAAATTCAATTTTACGACAGGAATCGAATCTGTGTTTTGTTTTTCCTTCAAGAAAACCAGTCTAATATTTGTCTTATTCTTAGGCTACATAAAGCCATCGTGACAAAGTACTAGGAGTAAATTCATCGCTTTTTTTCGTTTTACGTATTTGATTTTTTTTCTTTATGCCTCTTTGAAATGGTTTCTTTCTTAATGGACCTTTGAACTCAGGTCTTTTTTAATGTCACTAACATCTGCATATTCTTGTTATTGTTTTTTTTTATTTTCGTTATATTTCTGTCTTACTTTATATCTCTTTGAACCTATTTATTTTATTCTTTATCTCTTTCTTTCTCTTACAATATTGCTTTGAACCTTCTTTCCTTCTTTCTTACTGTCCTTCTTTCATATTTTCTAACCTAATTTGAAGATTTTATGCGTTTCTTTATTTTCTTAATTTGTTCATTTGTACTTAATATATATACAACAGTCGAAATCAGTCAGAATTTGTTATATATATATATATATATATATATATATATATATATAAGGCTGAATAATGTTAAGATTTTCTTTGATAATATCATTTGAATCCTCACTAATTAACATCTGTTTAATTAGTTCGTGTTATTAACGAAACAGTGATTTGGGCCAAAACAGAAGAACAGAAACAGACAGAAAACTAAAATAATGGAAACATTGAATTAAAACAGCTTCTAATATCGTAGAAGAAGTATATTGTACACAAGTATTATTGATATGCGCCGTGCAATGTCAAAAGTACGTAGGTGTAGGCGTTAAGAAAGCTTTAGGCAACTGAGAATACAAGGTTCCCTTATAGTGTCCTTTTATAGTCCCAGTAAACAGAAATAGCTCTCTCAAAGAGTAGAGTAAAAAAAAAAGAAAACAAGCGGAGGCAACTCTTCATTATTCATAACGTACAGATATAATCACCATGTAATTTGATCTTTGTTTTTGCATTGACTGCCAACATATATAGTGATCATCTCATTCATTAATCGTTGTACAAAATAAAACAGGCGATAAGACAGCAGGTAAAACTTTTAAAGGATACTATTTGGATGGATTAAATTGGTTTGTAGTAACATATTTCCAGAAAACTCTGTAATCAATTAATTCCACTCTTCTAAAATCACCTCTATTAAATCAAGTCTAAGTTTCCAGTTAGAAAAGGTGAAGTGTGAGGCATATATTAATTTCTGGAATCAATCTGGTAAAACGTTTCTGTACTTATTCTAGCTGTTGTATATCTTGCTGAGTATAATGAGTTATTGATTCTTTCATATAGATTAAGATACCAATTAAAATTGGCGACATATTTCATGATCAAATGTCAACATTTATCAATTTCATAAACACAGAAACCTTGACTTTTCTTACGGAAATTGGATCAGGTAATTAGAGATATAATTAATTAAAAAATACTGCATACCATTTTGCTTTCGTCATTGATTTATTCCAGGAACTTATTCTCTGTTTTTTTTTGTTTTGTTTTTTTTTTTTAACTATAATATAGGTCAACCATACATTTTCACAACGAATTCGTCATGTGCTTTGTACTTATATCTTATATCGAAACTATTAATGAGATACTCAATAAAACACTTATAGCAAAAGTAACTATGAATCAGCAACGGCGGCACATTTAAGTATCTACTGTCATTGCACTTGATACATAAATATGGAAAATTTTAAACACATTATTCAATATTGCCACACCGATAGATTTTCAATTACACAGACTAAAATAGTATCGTTTCTCCTGGAAGTAGTTATTAAGAGGGAATAGAAAATTATGAATGTATTTCTTTTCACCTTAAAAAGATATTAATGGAACAAAATGGTTCTTCATGTAAATGTCCATATTTTATTAATCTATGTCTATGATACTCGTCTTGAGCCCAAGAGATATTAAATTTGAAATTTGATAATGATCTTATGTCTTATAAACACCGTATTGATCTTTCATTGGAGCTTTGTCAGTCTCATAGTGTTAATATTAACCGATCCTTTGGTAAAAAAAGATTAGAAAAATTGGTCACTTAATGCAATGTTATTGATACTGACCTGACATCTCAACTTCAGTTTTTTTTTTCCGTGACGTCAATTTGACGTAACGTTGCTCCCCTTTGCCTTTTCTATAAATATTTTCATGTTAATTGTTATAAGTTTGCGTCTTTAGTATCTAGACTTCATGAATTTAAGCTCAGTACTAGATAGGCGAGAAAACCTCATCTTTTTACAGTGGAAATAGCTTGATGTAATCGTAAGTTCTGCGCTAAAAGTTTCTTCCTTCGCGTCTTCTTGCTTTCCAATCTACTTTGATCTTCAAATTTTTAATGCAATGTAAAATGGCCAATTTCTGCCTTCTTAATTTCAGCACTGTACTAGTCATCACTTGTTAAAACAGTTATCCTTACTAAAATATTGTTATTTTTTTGCGAAAGTAGATATTAAATGGATAATAGAAATATCTAAATGTAGACGCTCTTCAAAATATACAAGGATATTAAGGGAACAAATCATTTCTTCCTGTAAATGTCCATCTTCTATCAATCTTTGTCTGTGATACTCGTCTTACACTCAATTGGAGCTACTAAATTTGAAATTTGATAATATTTTTATGAGGTATAAATACCGTGTCGGTACTTTAGTAATGATTTGGCAGCCTCACAATGTTACTACTAAGCGGTGCTTTGGTAGGAATTGGTCACGTCTTAATAGGAGGGAATGCAGATTTTGGTTCACTCTGGAGAATACGCCAAACATTCGCGTGAAAACTTCTTGCAAATCGGAAGGAAATGGTGGTGTGTTTTCAGCTTTGAAATCACAGTGGAATTGCGCGAGACAGTAATGGCTACTTGTAAAAGAGGCGGTTAGATTTCAAAAGCACTTATCTGAGTTAACAGCAGACAATTGGAGATTTCAGTGAACATCCGTTTATTTAACTGTTTTTACGCCATATGATGTATTTGCCAGTATTTTAAAACTCTTCCTCTTCTCACTTCAACATAAGCCAACTTACAAAGTGTACAGCAGGATATTGTTAGGCATTTGTATAGATGATAATATTTAAAGTGCTTCGATATACAGGCTAATGCCATAAAAAAAAATATCTTTCATATTCATAGACAGATAGATAGACAGGTAGATAGAATAATTTTAATGAGGGGTAAAATAGATGAAGTTCTCACAGAATATATTACACTAGCAGTAGAGCCCGGCGTTGCCCGGGGGTGTAACAGTAAGAGATAGATCAAGTATCGACCATCATAAAGACTGAAAAATAAAATTGACACATGATTATAGTTTAAAGTTGAGGGACACGCATGTCTTAACTTAATTAGTTTTATTTATTTATTTTTTTTTTACGAATTGGTCAAACCCAAACTCAAACAAAAACATTGTTTTCAATCATTATGAGTCTACCGATTGAATAGAATTTTTTTTTATAAACAATTGTCATGTAAATGAAATTTTTAAAGCATTCTGAATGTAAAAATAAAGAAAAAAGAGTAAGGACAATAAAAAACACTACCTGCCAAAAAAAGTGAAGTTTTGTTGAAATCGGTTAAAAAATGTCGGAAATCCGATCCCATATATAAACACACACACACACACACACACACACACACACACACACACACACACACACACACACACAACCTGGGTTTTATAATAAGTATAACTCGATAACTCGATATTAATAAGTATAACTCGATATGAGTTGTCCCCTTTTCATTAATGCGTCTAATCGTGTTTTCAAATTGATTTCTTGCAAAAACAATTGTGTTTTTCCAATTTTTGGCGCTGTCAGAACCGCCGCAAGGTAATTTTAAGTAGTCCTGTGAAGTTTTGTTGAAATCGGTTGAAAAATGTAGGAAATCAGTTCCAATATATAAACGTACACACACACACACACACACAAACTGCGTTTTATAATAAGTAAGATTGCAAAAATAAAAACAGTCAATCACACAAAGAATGGATCAAAATAAAACGAAAAGCATGAATCCTAAAGATAAGGCACGTATGCATAAAAAGAAGAGAAATAACAGAACAAATGATGTCTATATCGTATGTATAAAAAACATAAGGAATAAAAACATACTTTAAAGATATCAAAGCACACTTCCACGACGAAGTAAAGGAACTTGCAATATACAAAATTTTGGAAGGACTATAAATATTAAAGTGTAAAGTGAAACCAGCACTGGTCAATTTGAATACAAATTCAGATGGGATTGTAAGAAGAGAAGCTACAAGCATTAGATTATTTCATTGAAAAAATTGACAAAATACTACATACCATTTTGCTTTCGTCATTGATATTTTTCAAGGAACTTTTTTTTTCTATAATATAGGTCGACCATACATTTTCACAACCAATTGACAAAAATTACATAAAAAATGAATGTATATTTGTCTATATCTTTGAGATGAGGTATTATGATTACTTGCATTATTTACATTACTCGGACTGTTATCGCCATATTCATTGTCATATTCACAACGTTTCGTCCGTTGAACGCTCTGACCTTCTTCAGGTGATTGGAATTTTGAACCGAACCCTTTACTGAAGGACACGTGGCTTAGAAAATAAAGATGTTGGTTAGATCCAGATCCAGTGACGAGACCCAACGAGTTGTGAGTTCAATACAAAGCCACAGCAGTGGTGAACCAAAACTCGGAGAGCTGAGTTAGAGGATAATAACTGAGACATACCGAAGAGGCATGGCACGTGGAATTAGACCAATCTCCCTGGTGAATGAAATAAAGGTTTCGGTTCAGGATTACAAGCACATGAAGAAGGCTGGACGGTACAAAAGCAGAAACATTCTGAATATTGTGACGAAAGACATGACTTACCTCTGAATTCGAAACGAGCGCAAACGTGTCTTGCCTGCAAAGTAATGACTAAAAGAAATATGGCCGCTATTGAAGACGCAATTTATGCGCGTCGACCTATGCAAATTTTGGCCGTCTTGGAATAGCATAAAAAGCGGAGTGCCAGCAGCACCAAGGGGCAGGGAATCATTCGGTGGACTGCGTGTAATAGAATTGGACGTACGAATCGACAGACGAACAAAGAGGAAGTCGAAGTAGGCGCGGCTGAGTTTGGTGTCTGTTTCATAACTGCCCAGTTTAACGGCTGAGAAAGAGTCACGTAATCCATTTCCTTGAGGCGACCGAAGAAAAAACAGCTGGCCTGACGGCGAGTACTGCATTTTTTAACCCCCCCTCATCACCATTTGTTTTTTTTAATACAAATATGACAATGAAGATGCTGATAACAATCTGAGTAATGTAAATAATACAATTAATAATTAATGAATATACCGGAAGACCAAAGTAGATCAATTTCCATAAAAGCGCCTAAGAAGTCAGGTCCAGATGAAAGTGAGCTCCGTCGAACTATCAGTATAATGGATCACATAATTACTTTACCGTCCTTCAAATTCGGATGAGTGTCTACAAAAATTAAACAGGAATTAGGAAATGAATAGCAAACAGTTTCGTTTCGTTAAAGGGATTTGGTATTTTGACATGTTTTATTGTCAAACCACATTCTTAGCTAAATATATTTAATTTCAACAAAATCTACATTTTTTTTCCATTTTGCGGGCAATTAGAAACTGGCCTTCCGAAATATATTCTTCTTACAAATCTTATTTTTGTAGCAAAGCAGGTATAAAACATTTTAAACAAATAAGCATATAAATAAAAATTTGGTTTAGTTTCTTATGTTTTACGTCAACAACAATGGTTTATTTAATGCCGACAAGATTTTTATTGCTGGTAATATTCTTTCTTAAAACGTATTGCTGGTAATATTAATTCCTTCAGAAATGTATTGCTGATAATATATTTTTTATTCAGAAACATATTGCTGGTAATATTTATTTTCTTCGAAAATATATTGCTGGTAATAATGCATTGCTATTAATAATCATTCCAAAACATAATTTGTTTCTCGTATTAAAACCTATTTTTACACTTTCATAGAATTTTGACGCAAGTTTGTGGGTTAAATATTTGCCCACTATTAACCCGGGTCAGGGTGGACTTGGGAACACCAGCAATTATGAGGTGGTTCCACGCTCCTCCAAATCTCTTGATCAGATGCCTTCATGTTGGACGTAGTTTATCGTCCTCCCCAGGAAATGATGAAATTAGTAAAAAGTAATTTAAAACAATTTAATTACTAAATATGATGAACGTGAATCTTGTTCAGAAAGAGAGAAAGACATGTATAAAAGCAAAAAACCAAACTATTGGTAAAGTTTCCAAATACAAACCTAAGACTTCAAAACAAAACCTTGAAACGACAAAAAGGAAGTATATGACAAAACAAAATGGAATCAAAAATAAGACGACACATAAAGAAAAGCACAAAAATGACCAAACATGAACAGAAAAGAAAGAACCTTATCTAGTCTATAACCCAAAGTGCTCAAAGTCTCTAGCAAATAAAATCAGGACAGATTATTAACAAGGACCAATTAAACCACATGAAGAGAGTCCAATCGTTACTTAACATTTCACGCAATGCGTTCCTGAGGAGAAAAACAGGTATTGCGGTTCTTCATATTTTTTGCACTTATTGGTTAAAATATGTCTATATAATAACAGTGTTTCAATAATTTGAGAACGTTTCAGATGTAAATATCTGAGTAATAACATAATCTAAGCAAATGACTATAAACAGGTTTATTGTTGAGCAAAATAAGATTTATTCCTCTAATTTAAAATTGGTCTTTCTGAAAGATTTCACAATTTTCCAGTATACTCACGACGTTTTTGCTTGTTATTTGACTTTTAGGCCTGAACCAGTTGCATCTTGTAGCTGTCATTCGTAAGTGGTTCATTGCACTCGCCAAACTGTCGTTAGAAAAATCTGGGTTTCCAGATTTGATCTTATGGACTTCCAGAGGCTTCGGTAACTATTTATCGAAGCCAATTGATCATCTCTTTTTATACTCGTGGACAAAGTCCGACAATTTATTTATTAAAGACATTTTTATGTTTAACGTTCTTTTTTATAGATACAAGTATTTAAGTATTTGTCCATTTCTTAATATATGACGTTATTTGTTTACATTTGATACGCCAGAGCAGTTATGAATGTACGAGATTCATGGAAGCACTAAATTCGACCTTGCCTACCGAACGCTCCTTTGTGGCCGAGACGGTAAGGCACGGTTCCGTATAGGATGCAGGTTCGAATCCTGTCAAAGGACGAATATTTTCTACGAAAATTTCTCGGACATTCAGGCCGGTAAATGTTATTTAATACTGTTTATTATAAACAGAGCATTTACTTAAATACTTGTATCTATAAAAAATAACGTTAAACATAAAAATGACTTTAATAAATAAATTGTCGGACTTTGTCCATTTCTTAATATATATATATATATATATGAATCCTCTTCTTCTCCCTCTTGCTATGGGTAAATAGCAGGACAGGCTGGTTTCTATAGTCTTGGATGGCAACTAGTCTAGAAGAACTCTGAATTCAAAACCTCTGTTAGATTTTATGGGACTCTGTAGTCGGCTCTTTATTCGGTTGGTTCTGCACAAAGCCTTCACCACTATAATCAAATCATATGTGCTGGTGTGGGGGGCTCTCAAATCGTAGGAAATAGTTTGCTTGCACCTCATACATCGAATACTACTGGAGCGGCTACTATATATATATATATATATATATATATATATATATATATATATATATAATTATTTATTTAAAATATGATTCCAAATCGCTACATAAGAGGTCTCATGTTTCAAAACAAGAGCCGAAAACTTCAATATAATCCTTTAAATTAAATTGAGTTGAAATTAAAATGGGCTCCGTTCCATCTTCAAGCGAATTTTTTGTTGGAATAACGTATATCTGAAATTTACTTGTTTTAAAAGTTGAAATCAAAATCACCATGGTAACAGCTAGGGCGAATTTTTCTAAAATTGGGTAGGCGAGAGTGTAGGGTGTTAATGATGAGTGGCGGTATAGAGATACTTTCAAGGTGTCAAGTCGGGGAAGGTGGGGTGTTAAAAATGAAACGAAGATGTATTAAGCTTTCGTCTAGTTTGCTTGTCTATGGAGATTTATTTATTTATTTTATTTATTTTTTTTTTATGAAAGGAATTGTGCATATAAAAAAAAAAACTTTCGTGGCGTTTGTTTTTTGACGACTTCATAAAGAGTTATCTTTTAGGTAAGCTATTTAAACTACTAATTTGGGCTATGTATTATGAAGGGTGTTATGTTGTATGCAAGTTTGTAGTTAATAATTTCTACTATGAATCTGTTGTGTACGATACACCTAATTTACATAAGTGGAGTACCGACCATATAAATATGGGTTGGTACCGGAAGACGGGGAAGATAGTAGTTAGAAGATGCAATCCAGAGACTGATGATTTGCGATTAGTCAACCCATTCTGCATAAACAGTCTTCCCCAAAAATATACCAAAACTAACTGTAAATATTGTGTACCTTTTTCCTTGTTTCAATACATTTTGTTAATGTACATTTTGTGTTGTATTATTATTATTCCATGCTTATTTTTCAACAGAATCTGATGATTTGGTTATTAGTTAAACAAGTTAATAAATTTTTTTTATTTCAAACCAAAATCTGATGATGCCTACAAAAAAACCGTTAACTCGTGTCTATTATTTAATAGATTATTATTTTTAGAAGTTTAATAATGTGTAATTTTTCATGGAGGCACAATAAAGGGCATGGGTCATCCCAAGCCTTTATATTCTAGCCTTGTCAATAATTTTCCATTTAACTTTTGGTGTCTTATTTGTTTCCTTCATGATGCCAAAAATATTTTGATAGTGAAGTCTGGTTTCTTTTGTTTATATTATTAAAGGAGCACTTATGCTGCCTCCATCTATCTTTAAAATTATTCTTCGTGGACCCAATGTATATCATATTAGTGCCAGGGCTCTCTGTGGATGAAATAGTGCATTGGTATACCACAGAATTAATACAACATTTATTTTCTAATGGGCAGTCTTCTGGGTTTCTACAGTTACATAATTTTTCCCTTTTATCATCTGATTTAAGTGTAGAGTTTTTATTAATACTGTTTTGGCATGGGGTTTGTTCAAGATCTTATCATTGTGTTTTTTTATTATACGTTCAAGATTATCAGAGCAGCTGTAGCTCAATTTTAGGGTGTTCTTATTGAATATATTACTAAGCTTACTATTGGTGGGGAAGTGTTTATTAATTAGAGCTAAAATTTCTGTCCTAGTTTAATACTAACCCTTTGGTTGAACGGAGGGTGTACATTTGAAATCATATTTTAAATAAATAATTATATTTATGCTCTACTTTTGTATCGAGCACTATTTTTTAAAAATAACAAAAAATACTAAGGAACTTTGGACTATTTACCTAACCAGTTCCTTCCTATTTTCTATATATTTTCACACACATATATATATATATATATATATATATATATATATATATATGTGTGTGTGTGTGTTGCATGCGTGTATACAATCATCTCTCTCTCTCTCTCTCTCTCTATATATATATATATATATATATATATATATATATAAGAGAGAGAGGGGGAACAGATAGACAGAAAAATCATTACAGGTCAGAAATATATTTTCTGGTAGTTTTCTATTTGAATTTGCTTGTAAGTGGTTTGTTCATAAAATACAAATATATTACTTTGTTATTAAAGTAATTTCACCTACTTGAGCAGCTTTTGAGAATAGAATCCATTGGTTTCCCCTAAATAGATGATTTCAATTTATATTTTGAATTCGAATTTTTCGATGTCCAATGTTTTACATGGTACTTCTAATTTAATGTTTTTTCTATTCCTTCACACCTTTGATGAAATATGTTGAATTATGGTACAGGTCTCTCCTAATAAAGCCATGTGTTTTACATATGAAAATATTGTAATGCGTAACCATGGTGATTGTAGTGTGCATAGCTGTGATCAGAATCCATTTTATGAAATACTCAAGAATAAAAACAATTTAGAGAATGACGTCGACAGCATATATTGTAGAGACATTAAATAATGATATCGAATTCTCAGTTTTCTAAACGGTCAATATTTCAAACCGCTAGCAATCTGTCCCTGATAACTATGGCATGGTACATGTCATGGTCGCCTAAGAAAATGGGAACTATTAGACATGGTTAAAATTAATGTGTTGTCTGGTCATAAAAAAGCAAAACAAAAGAGTATATTAGAAATATTATAAGCACGGTGACGTCCTCGTCCTTTCTCAACGTCCAAAAGAAAACAAGAGTATGAAGGAATCAAAAGTAGGCATTTAACTCTCTGCTTGCCTTTCCGTACAGGTCCTGAATGGCTGTTCACATCATTCTATCTTTTGCAACTCTTAGCAATATTTGTCTTTTTCTATCCCACCCAATACTTGTTCTAACATCTATTTACAAAGGTCTATTAAGTAGGTTCCTCGATGTTTTTCTTGCTGGTATTTTGTCTTCTATAGACCTGTGAGTAAGCAATTTCCTAATCTTTCTTCCCCTTTATGCCTTGCAGAACTATAAACTGTTTCATTGTGATTCGAAGTATAAGTGTTCCTATTTCAATTTCTCTGAAAACATCCTCCTTAATTATTTACATTGTTCGGACTATCGTCCTCATTTTTGTTGCCATATTTATCACAACGTTGTACGATCTAGCCTTCTTCAGGTGGTTGGAATAGCAAAAAGAACTCTTTATTTCGCTCACTGGGGTAGACTGTTCTAGTTCCACGTTATCAGTTATCCCCTCTTAATTCCCTTTTCCATGTTATGGTTAAGTCAGTGGAGAACTTGGAGAGGGCAATTAACAGGAGATAACTGATAATTGACATCCATTAGACATGGCACGTGGAACTAGAACAGTCTACCCCAGTGAGAGAAATAAAGAGTTTAGTTCGGCATTCCAACCACCTGAAGAAGGCCGGAGCGTACAACGGCCGAAAACTTGTGATAAATATGGCAACAAAGATTAGGACGATAGTCCGAACAATGTAAATATTGTACATAATACCTTATCTCAGAAAAATAGACAGATCCTCGTTCATGTGTCAGAAAATCTGAGAACATTTAGGCGTGAGTAATTACACAAGAAGCAATGTGGGTTTATCACATCGACTCAAAAAGTAAAGCAAGGGGTAATCAGTCAAAATATGATGAAAGTTGATTACTAATAAAAGTTGGCCTCTCCAACCATCTGCTAGTAAATTAATGCTAATTATCTTCTTGTATCAATTTGTAATTATTTATGGTTTCCTTAAGAAAAGTTACGAAATTAATCAGAACATATAACCATTGAAATTAGTGAAATACATCAATACAGGTACATGTGAACTACACAGAATAAAATACAATCACCAGTTCACGTTTCTCACATGACTATTGTCCAAATCTAAAGGTGGTTCCTTGAAAACATCTGATTTTTTGTACTTATGTTAAGCTAATAAAATATTCAAGAGCCACTCAAATTACAGTGATACTATGTAGTAATGTACGAGCGTATGGGAAGGCATGAACTGAAGATCATTGCATTATACAGGAAAAAATAATGGTTAAACTTAGACTTGAATAGGTCAAGAATTTACTGATGAGAAAAAAGCCTCCAGGTGCGAGTATATTTCATAATCCAGTAGATGTTGAAAAGAAGCTCTCCGAAACTTAATTATAAGTCATCACCCAGAAGTCCGTGAAAACGCTTTCGAAGTCTTTCAAAGCAGGCAAATAAGAAACCGGCAACTTCAGATCCAATATGGCAGAATATGAGCAACTCGCTAATCGTATCTTTCAATAGTGTTTAAATATATAAGTACCTGTCGGGATACAGATATAGATTCATCCGATATATATATATATATATATATATATATATATATATGTTGGTGGAAAAAACGGACACCTGGCCAAAACCTAACACTCTTATCCAGATATAGTTTAGAATAAAGACAATAATACTGGAGAACATTAATATATAAAAAGCCTAATATCAAATATCTATTCAGTGCTCGAAGCTGGTTTGCCTAGACCGATTCAAAAACGCTTATCAACGTTAAATTCTATGAAAGGACGGCTCTAGTCGTAACACAAGTTTCCCGCTCACTCTAACATATTGCTCATGACTAATAACAAGTAGGTCAGTGAAGTTTCAAGTTGTACAGGATACTACATATATGATCCTTTCTTTGTTGATTTGGCAACGGTACTTTATACAATAAACAGGGTTCCTTGATGAGAAATATTGAGAAATCCAGATTATCATATTATTAAAATGATTCGATGGCATGAAAGCGTAGTAAATATTGATGGTAACATATTTGAAAAAAAATGAAGCAAAAAATAGAAAGAATAAGAGAGATATTCCTGCTAAAATGAATTAATTTCTTGGTGGATGTAGAATATTCAAGAAAAATACCAAACTTTTCTTTGAAATAATTTTTATTTTGCCAAGACAATTTCTTAGATAACGTCAACTATGGGCATAGCAACAAAGTTCTTAAATATTTTTATCAGCAAAGATTTGAATAAAAATAATAAATTAAATATTATAATTAAATAAACGTTTTTTTAGTTACAACATTTACCTTCCTTGCACAACTTAAAGAAAAAAAATGAATTTGAAACGCTGTAAATGAACTATGAAACATGTTTTAAATTTACGGAGCTACTGTATACACCACCACAGATATTTAAACCCTCCTTAAAATGGTCCCAGTGAACATTGAAGCCAACACTCAGGGGTGACAAGCTGTATCATGCTAGACGCAATTGTCGGCCTGATGATTGCGTCTAGCATGAAACAGCCTATCGCCTCTGAGTTTTGACTTCAATGTTCACTTTTATATTTATATTTACATACACTCTATCTCTGATATTGATCCCATAAATATAGAAACTTTATATAGAAAAATATTTTTATTTATTATTATATATATATATATATATATATATATATATATATATATAACTTCCCAAGTGGATGTTGATATCAAGAGGATGTTTACATTATACGAAACTTCTTGTATGCTGATAACCGCGATTTTGGGCTCATAGAGAGAATGATATGCAGTGACTAATGCTTTATTTCAACAGTGATTACACTGATTTCGAATTCATTATGTCTCAGGAAACTGAGGTGATGTCCCAGCCTGCATCAGGATAGCTCATCCAGTGCAAATATATTTGTATGCAACAAGGGGATCGGTGTGATTAATGATATTCCATGCACTCTAACGAGAAGATGTACACTGAATAATGATATTGCTAGAAGAATTCAAAATGTCAGTAATATATAGGTTAATTTGCTCCAGTTAGTATTTGTAAGTAACTAAGATAAAGGTGTACAATATTTGTGTCGTAACGTCTCTTCTCTCTACAATAGAAATGTGTCATGTCTACGATGATCTGAAGTAACTTTGGAACATTCGTCATCCATACCTGGAATCAACTGGAGAATATATTTCAGCGACGTAGATTTATTTGCACAAATTTGGGCGACAAGCTTGAAGTAACAATTATCTAATGTCGGTTGTATTAGATTTGTCATATTACTGCCATGAGAGAATGTAAAGCGTATTTTTTTTTTTGTTTTTTTTTTTTTGTAAGGAGAGCTTGGTAACGGGAAGCGACCGTCTCATAAGCTTAGGAAGCGCTATTAAGCTGCCCGGAAAGAATCACTAAACCTTTAAAACATAAGTGTGCAAGTTCAATGGAAATGATTGTGTCACATTGCGGAAGAAGATGAGCGACGTAAGGTTTGCTTACGAGAATACTTGGAATGCGCCAACAAAACAAAAATTGAAAAAAATATCTCAAAATGTTTTGATGTGAAACGTCCACACTATAGAGATGACAATCATAAGCTCAACTGAGATGCATGCGACAGGCCTTGAGTAAAAGTAAGATAGATAGATATATATATATATATATATATATATATATATATATATATATATATATATATATATAAAAACCACTTTAAGGTTCCATATAATATTACATGGAACCTTAAAGTAATCTGTTTTTATTTAAATTATTTGCTCTGGATTTAAATTGAGCTCTCTGGATTGTATCGTCCTTAGGTTTACCCATACGGATTACCTAGTTATTCATAAACTATATATATATATATATATATATATATATATATATATATATATATATATATAAATGTAATGGGTTTAAAACAGAAATTTCATGCAATCTAAAATATATATAATTTTTAAATATCACTTTAAACTTTTCGAATAAACCATTTAAAGATTATCAGAAAGATATTGGTACTCCAGTCTATATTAATGTTAACTCTAACCACCCCTAACAAATAATTAAACAAATTACTACCATTCCATATACGATAATGAATGAATTATCTTCCAATAATAAAATTTTTGATGTAAATAAAATACCTTATAATAGCGCCCTCAGAAAAAGTGGCTTTAAACAAAACCAGTAATTTTCACAAGATACTAAAATAAATAGAACCATACACAGCAGAATTAATATAGTTTAACCCTCCTTTCTGCCAACCATCCACTATAAATATTGCTCAATACTTTCTGAAATGGATTGACAAATATTTTAACCGAAAGAACCCACTTACTCAGATTTTAACAGAAAAATAAAACTTAGTTACTCATACACAAATAACATCTAAAATATTATTAATTCACACAATAATAAAATATTATAAATTTTATAACAATAACCAAACAGATAACAAACCCTCTTGTAATTGTAATGTCAAAAACAACTGGTAACTTGGAGGTATATGCAAATCCGAAATGTTATATATCAAGCAACCTAAAGAACATGTAAATAATAAGAAAGTATACATCGGAATTTTCGCCGGGATCTAGAAACAGAGACTATATAATCAAAAGCATTCTTTCTCTGAACCTTATCTAAAACCACAGACAGATCTTTCGAAATATTTCTGGGAATTGAAAGATAGAAATTTTTCCCCGCAGACTGAATGGAAGATTATAAGTAATAAACCCTAACAACTTCAGAAATAGATGTAACTTATGCATGGAAGAAAAAATTAGAATAATTTAAAGAAATAGCTTGCTATTAAACCAAAGGAATGAGATCATATTTAAATGTCATCATTAAAACAAATTTAAATTTTGTTGTAAATTCTTATTTTATTTTATTTACAGACACACATCACCATTCACATCTGACCACCTAAATCCTCAGACCTTTAATTATTACGTCTGGGGCGTAGTTGAGCGAGAGACCAATGAAACTCCTTGTAACAACAAAGTTGAACTGAAGGCAAGGATTATGGCAGCATTCACCAGCCAAAACAAGGAAACATTCCAGAAGAGTTGCAGGAGATTCCGAAGTCCTCTGGTGGTCGTGGTTAATGCAAATTTACTCTTTAGTATTTAAGCTATTTTTGCATAGTTTTAGTAAATATATGTGTTAAAATGAGATGCTAATGTTATTTTCATTATTGCCTAATGTAGACGACGATTTATCCATCGCACCCTTCATAAGCATACAAAGTCGGTTTCATGTTTTAATGTAATAATAACTACCATTTAAACATGAAACACACAATCGTCGCTGGTTTTGAACTAAATCTGAACATTTATATTTACATACGCTCTATCCTTGATATGGACTAATTTAACACATAAATATAGCATATATTAAAACTATATTCATGTCATATAAGGTGAATTTAAGGGTTTTTTTTTATAGTGCTATTCTTCAGTGTTATCATCTTTATTCGAAATTCTATCTGGATATGAGTTTTAGGTTTTGGCAAGGTGTCATTTGTTTCCCCAAATATATATATATATATATATATATATATATATATATATATATATATATATATATGTGTGTGTGTGTGTGTGTGTGTGTGTGCGTGTGTGTGTGTTTGCTTGTGTATGTGTGTGTGTTTGCTTGTGTATGTGTGTGTTTATTTGTGTGTGTGTTTTGTTTGTATGTGAGTGTGTATGTAGTTTTGTTGATCGTCTCTCAAACTTGATTACTGTTCAGAGTTTACCTCCACATTTAAAGGTATTCTATTTGTTCCTTTTTTCAAATTAGCATCCACCGCCATGTCGACATTTTAATCGGTTTCATGACCTGATAGCACTCCTCTTATAGGGTGGCTTTAACTTTGTTAAATCCTAGACGTCACTGGCAGCTACATCTGCACAGACGCTGGCTGAGAAATCTCCGAAGGTCGATATGTTCATTTTTTTTTTAAAAAAAGACATTGAATGACAATGAAGTTCCGGCAGGCCTGACACTGAAATTGTTGTGTATTTTCTAGGCCCTCCATAATATCACCGGCTACCTTGTTTGCCCTCTTAATCGCCGATTTCTTCTGACTTCAGCTAGAATTTTCGAAGAATTCTGCTTGTTGAACCAATTCCAGGATATGGATCAGTTCCAAAGCATTTCCGGCCAAGCGTCGATAACAACATTTTATCTACGCTTCCATCACTGAATCCTCACCGAAAGCTTCTTAATCATTCGTACAGTTTCCACTGGCGAATTTCCAAAGTTCAATCGAAACTTAATGCATATTCGTTGTGATTTCTCCAAAGTTATGAGCACATTAGAGGCAATCGACTCACCAATATGAAATTACTTTTAAGGGAATTTAAGTTGCACACGAAATAATTGTCCTTGAGAAATGGTGGAATTCGCTTCTCATTTCTCTTTGTATTGGCACCATGAATCTTGAATGCTCTAGTCACTGACATGTCTTGTTTTGTGATACTGAATAGATTTGGTATTTCCCTTATTTTGTCTAACTCATATAAACAGACAGATATTGTTTAATATGTACATCTGAGTAGATGATTATGAAGATGATGGTAGCATACTTTTCTTGCATATTTTTTGCAGCAGGGCACTTCTGCGTGGTGTAATGGCTAGCAAGTTTTTCTCGTTAGATTAATGACGACGGAATGGTAACTTCGACCCCCCGTCTGTTCCTCACACTTTCGGCCTTGTGGCATATCTAAGCATTTCTTAGAAAACCACCATAAATTGTGCTGCATTAAGATAGCCTAACATGAAACTGTTTTAAATCATTAACAAGAATTAGTCATGGTAATTGGAGACTTCCTCTAATGTCGTAATCCTATCACAATGATATTCTGCCATTGCTTTGTGTTCTCAAAGAGTTCTCCATCGAAATTGCTAATAGAACGGGAACAGATGTCTTCATTTTAATTTGGCTGTAACGAATTTAGTTATTAACAAAGGTTTAAGAGCATTTAGTGTAACAAGGTTATTTTCCATTTTCTTTTTGCATTACCTTGTGTCATATGAGATACTTTTGTTCTTTGACCAGCTAATATTCACATAGGTGTTTATAGTCAAAGGATTCGAATTACTGTCAAATTAATAGTCATTGTTATAGTAATTGTTTAGTGAATTAGGCTTAGAATATAAAATATCTGCTCGATTTCACCTCCAAGAAGGGTTCAAATTAGGGTTCTACGTGATAAAATTGAAATTAGTGTAATAGTATGTTGTTGCAAGATAGCTGTGCACTCTGATATAGGGAATTTTAGTGACAAACAGAGTAGTGGACATCCAAAGAAAACCAATACTAGAGATGATCATTTGACAAAGCGCGCTGCAACTTGATTACCAACAAATTCGTGTAATAGATACATGCTTCTCTGTTTCGAAATATTACACATGTCACTTCTGAGATTCGACTTGGGTTTCAAATTATTCAAACCGTCTCGTAAGCCATGCATAACGGCAGCTATGAAATACAGGCGTTTGGCAGAATCAAACCTTTGACAGCTGATATAAGATTATACGTCTTAGCACTAGGTGGCTTCCATACATAAAAGGAACATTATAAGATCCTCTGATAGATGAAAAGAATAGAATTCTGACCATGAATCTCCCACCAAACTGCATAATTTTGTGCGCAATGTTAAAACCTGGAACAGTTGGACTATATTTCTTGCCTCCTGGACCAACAATGAATGGTACAATGTATGTAGAACTACTGCAAGAGGAACTGGGACTGCATATGCATAGTACTCAGTGCACAATATTTATGTATGACAGTTCTCAATGTCACCGGTTAACAGTCTTTCTGACCTTTTGGATATGATCAACGTAACAACACTGGAACTGGGGGCGAACATCCTAGATTTGAACGCAATTGAATATTTATAGGAAAATGTCAAAACATGTAGTACAACAATCTTCAAGTACAAAGCCACTGACATAAGTTATTAAAGGAGTCTGGACAACAGAAATCTTCGTTAGTTAGTGTAAAAACTCAATTTTCAATATACCCCTCCGTACACAAGAAGTTATCAAAAGCAGAGGATATTATACACAATACTGACTGCTCGACGATATTGCTTGATATGAATACATAACATCGTATGCAAAAAAATTGTGAGTCACTCATTTCCTCATTTTATTGTGTTGTTTCTGCTTTAAATTAGTAACATGGCAAGGTTGTATTAAAATTTTTGTTAAGAGATGTATGTTTTTTTGCGGCCAGTGCTCGATATTAAGGGGAATTGTTTAGAATTGTCTTGCAAATATAATCAATATTAAAAATGATGAGTATTAAAAAAATAATATTTAGCTTATTGGGTTTGGTTGATTTTTTTTTTTTGCAGTATATCAACTTCTATGGATTATTTACTGACTAAATCTAAACATTTTGAATGAATTTGTATGCCTTCAAGTACAGATAAAATATATCGTTGGTAATTTTAGTATGAATAGGTGTAATTTTTTAAAGATAAAAATGTATAGCTGGTATTTTTAATATAAAAATGTTATTTTTTACTTTCATAAAGTTTTTGTTTGCGTGTCCACTATTTGCTAGGATCCTAACAGATTAAGGTGGACCTGCGAACAACAGCTGTTAAGAGGTGATACTACGCTACTCAAAACCTCCAATCCACCGAACAGAAGCCTTGCTGCAGGATGTATTTTATTATCATACCCAGGCCTATAGCATATTGGCTTCGTATTTCATGTTTGTTCTTTGGCTTTTTTCAATTAATTCCGACTGCTTCAATGATTTTAGTGAACCATGTGGGGTTTATGTTGTAAAGAAAATTCCGTTGATGTCGTTCTGGTATTCTTTAGAAATCTGAAAGGTTAAAAATTTTCTACGGTGACGTTATGAATAACAATAAAGGGGAGGGATACCGCACCAAAATAGATGCATTTATTTCGAATGGAATTTAATAAATTCAGCATTTATTTCGAATGGAATTTAATAAATTCAGCATTTATTTCGAATGTAGTAGAAAAAATTTAACAGAACGGCGGACACAATTTCCTCAAAGCTGAAGAGTCGACATAAAGCAAAACAATGGTGGTCTTACCGATAGATGCTGAGGATAACATGGGCCGAACATGTGCGTAATGACTAGGTTTTGGAGAAAATAGAAGCAAAAAGGAAACATATGCTGAATATAATGAAGAGGCAATTGACATTTCTGGGGAAGGTAATGAGGAAGAATAGTTTTGAAAACCAGATACTTACAGGCAGATTGACGGAAATTGAACAGATTAAAGCAGCACGTAAAATAAAAAAAAAACTTGATGAGTTTAGGTATATGGATCGTAGAACAGAGTTCGGGTGAAATAACAAAGATAACAAAACATATTAAGAGCTACAAGGGACCTGAAGATGTGGATGACCATGATTGACTACGACTTGAAGGGACACGAGACATCAGAAGATAGATTATTTAAATTATTCGGCGAACAATATATGATACATTATTTAAATTATTCGGCGAACAATATAGGATACATTATTTAAATTATTCAGCGAACAATATGAGATACATTACTTAAATTATTCAGTGAACAATATAAGATAAATTATTTAAATTATTCAGCAAATTTCTACATGACCAAATGTCTAGGCGTGAGGTGATGTACTCCATAGAGAAAGTGAAGCAAAACATCTTAGAAGACATATTAAATTAAATATCAATTCAAAATAGTTTTCAAGTTAATTGGAGAAATTATGTATGTACTTGAACTCAATTTCTCTGTTCTAGATAGCTAAACATATTGCTAAATAATACTTTAATGAATGACAAATTGTTCTAAATCTTCTGCTAAGCCCATCTTGCCAGAATAGGTTTCGGTGATTTCCTTTCCAGCAAGATAATGATCCTATAAAAACGTTTAAATCAGTGACTGCGTGGTTTCCGAAAAAGAAGATTACAGTTATGCCTTCAATGCGTCCTGATTTGAATCCTACTGAAAAGCTATGGCAAGAATTGAAAGTCCGTAGCTCACCAAAAGGAATTAGAACATGGAACTATTGAAAAATGGAAGAAAATTTCAAAAGAGATTTGTTCAAATGTCATCAAAACATTTAGAAAATGATTGCAGCAAATTATAAAGATGAGAAACCATGCTATTGACTATTAATATCGTACAATCTTTTCCATTTTTCATACTGTACGAATAATTCGCATGTCAAAATTGTTGCATTTAACTTATTGTTCTGAAAATTGAGCTTATATTCTTTTGTGCGCTTATTAACATATAAAAAACACTAGATTCTGAAAAATGGATAAAACTATATAAATGTATATTATTCAAAGAGTAACCCCAAATAAATTTCAAATGTTATGTATATGAGAATACAATAGAATATTAGATGAAAAAAATCTCGCTAAAATTATGAAATCAACTGTAATTTTAATGTTGAATCAGTAGTAAATCAATGCCTCAAATATCTATGAAAGTTATATCATAGAAACACGTGTGATGAAAGTAATAAAATTATGATATATTCAGACATATTTTATCTTGTTACTCAAACAGTTGTTCCTCTTTAAATAGGACACTAAATAAGTTTACGCTTGATTACCGTTTGCCGGAAACGCTTATATAATGCAATAACGATTTGTCTCCCGCTTACTAACATTTATTTGGTTTAAACATTCATATATTAATTGTGGTTGTCCTTCACTTTGTTGGCACCTTAGTCTGCACGACCGTTACGCTGTGCCAATACCTCATGAATAATAGACAAATCCGTTGTGATCACGTAAGAAGACAAAAATATATCAACTACACTACTTGGGTTCGGTCCGAAAATAAAAGAAGGGAAGATAGATGTGGTTAACGGCTGTTTCTATGAAATGGAAAAAGTTGTCAAGGCATACGTTTTTTAATTTGCGAATTCTAAAAATTAAAGACCAACGTTCATATTGATTATTGTTATTGCAATATTTTGTTAAAGTTATTAAGAAAAAAATATTTAAGGAAGAGATAGGGGAAGATTTTTCAGAATATGACGTTTAATGGATTGAGGTGTAACGGAATTATTTGTATATACAGATTTAAGGATCATATCGCTTTTCATCCAAAAGGAAATATATATATATATATATATATATATATATATATATATATATATATATATATATATGTGTGTGTGTGTGTGTGTATATATATATATATATATATATATATATGTGTGTGTGTGGATATATATATATATATATATATATATATATATATATATATATATAGAGAGAGAGAGAGAGAGAGAAAGATGTAATAAAATGCATATTATTTATTTTAAAAGAGGTAAAATTTCTAATAGCGTGACATATGACGATCCAATAAAATCTGGAATTACATGCACACGAAAGCGTTTCCAATTGCTTCACTCATATCTGATTTAAATAAATTTTATTGAATTCTCCTTTGATCTCTTTTAGATATCAGAGTTTAATACCACAGAAGTCGTTCTGAGAACATGTAAAGGATATATATATATATATATATATATATATATATATATATATATATATATATATATGTAATGAATTCTTAAACAGGAAAAGAAGTCAGATTGGAACCGAGGAACTGGTTCTAACATGGCAATTAAAAAAAGAGAAAATAAGATCTGTTTAGGAAATTACATAAATATCCTCGGAAAACCAACATAGAATAATAAGAAAATCTTTTTTCAAAAAACCTTTCATATCATAAAAATTGAAGTCACAGTTAAGTTATGTGTCTCTTATGTTTTAGAATATATATATATATATATATATATATATATATATATATATATAAAAAACGACGGTATGCATTTTTATATATTAAGAACAATATTGAGGAAATTGTATAATAAAGGGGGAAAAGCTTCAACACCACGGCGGACTAAATTTGTTATCTTGTTACGATTAAACATCCTCACGAACGAACGGTGCTGGGGATTTTAGAATTCTTTTTTTTTTACATAAACACATCAATTAAGTGCTGTTTTCCCTCTCTTTTGCTAGTAGGAATCCCACACTGAGATGATAGATGATCTGCTAGGAATGGTGGAATGTAAGATAAATACACTTTATGGCTTGTTGAAAACACTTCTTAAATAATCTGAGCTTATTAAACAAAAGATGTGAATTCATGTTTACATGTAAGCATTAAAATAAATATCTGCTAAATTACGTATATCCAGACTAATTATTAATGTAAATTACAGTTCATTTTATTTTTAATATTTTTCATATAAATTGCGTTTTGTATTATTAAATAATTACAAGTAATCTCCATTTAATACAAACATAAAATATTAATATTCACAACATATATATATATATATATATATATATATATATATATATATATATATATATATATATATAATTTTTATATATATATAAAAATTCCTTTTATTTTAAATGCCAGATATAATTTTAAAATTTTAATATGTAATACCAGAATAATTTATAACTGAAAGAACATTGGGGTAACCAGATATATTTTAAACATTCAAATTATACAACGGTCAGCCTGTACTCATGTGCATGAAATTCCCAGGCGTACTATCGGCGGGGATAACACACACACACACACCACACACACACACACACACACATATATATATATATATATATATATATATATATATATATATATGCATTTTAATATGAATTAATGTTATATTCAATGGATATACCCCTTTAAGTAGACGACGGTTCAATAATTTTCCTTTATTTCACTTTTAGAACCATAAAATCCTGGTTGCTAAACGAAAAGTACACAAATGCATGAGAATCAGCATATATGCATATATATATATATATATATATATATATATATATATATATTTATGTGTGTGTGTGTGTGTGTGCTTGGGAGTTTGCACGTACGCAGGCCAGTAGTTGGAATTAGAACCTAAAAAAAAACAACAATAGATATTTAAATATCATATTTATTTTTCTGGTCGGTTGCCGTTTTTGCGTTGTTGAATGCTGCCATATTGTTCACGTTCAGTTAAAACATGTCCCAGGCTTAATAATCAAGGGCGTTACTGTCTGGAGAATTAAGGAAAGATGTGACTTCAGTTTGAGAGCCATAACTTCGTTCTTCTGCTTGCGTGCCATCGTGCATTGTCCGGTTGCCACTTATAGGTTCTTCCAGCAGCTACCCTCTTGACCCAGTGCAAAACTATCTTATCAAGTATCCTGATAGAGGCCTCCGTGAGTCTGAGTCCCTGTGGGAGGTTGAATGGAGGCATAATGTTGCCATCACTAGTGAGAACTTCGTAATCACTATTAGACTCATTCAACTCTTTCTGGATTCTTATCAATGTCGTCAGATTGACTGTCAAATCCACCGTAATGTTTGTATTGGAGCTTCCGGCGCGAATGCCAAGCAATACAGCATGTCGTTTCTAAATTAGCTGTGTATTGCGTTATCCTGCTCGTTTTCTCTCAGACAGTGCACAACTGTCCCTACTTAACTGGGCATTCATCAAAATCAAAAGTTAATAACGCACTTGCGCAAAATTAAAAATGTAAAATGGCGACAATTTCCCCATCGCACTCTGGAGTATTAATACGAATGAAATTTGTCACATAGCTGATCGATGTTATATTCAGCGTCTTGACTGCAGAGCTTCGCCGACGAACCTCAGTCCACTCGTCGGAAATTTTTATCAAATGAATATTTTTTAATGGAGATTGATATGAGGAGTTGGGGATATAGAAAAAGTGACAGAAAGCAATATATATTTTCTAAGCCTCATTTCTGTTATGGCCCGATTCCTTGTACAACCGTGATAATCCATGGTAGAACCAATAAAGAAGAACTCGAACACAGGTATGGAATAACACAGATATATTACAAACAGGAATATATACAGAGAAGTAGAAGTGTTAGTATGAACAATCAGGTTTAGTAGAGAGAACAATGTAGTCTCGACCAGTATCAATATTCCAATGTCTTGCAGTAATTGTCTGAACGCGACTCTGTTTCGGACTACCTCTGACTCGACTCTTGACTCGACTTGCATTACTGACTCTTCGCCTACTCCTGAGGCGCAGTACTTATTAAGTATGGAATAGTCAATTATTATTATTATGGGTAAGATCCCATAACAATTTCGTGAAATGACTATGCGATTTCAAAGTAAGTAATAAAAAATCATACAAATGATGATAACTGAAATCATAAAATTTAGGATTTTCGAGTAATACATTCGATAGCACAACATAACGCATCAACACAAGAAATCTACATTGATCAGATCCATTTATATCAATGTTTAAACCTCACACATATTTTTCTAACGTGTATTTAGAAATTATATTTTAACCATCTTATATTAATTTCAAACTGATTACATTCTCCTCATTCGAGAAGAATGATACGCCCTCATTTTTAACCTCAATTTTCGATATACGAGATAGTCATAAAATTTAATATTTCATGTTTCTTGTTAAAATCTTATTATTTATTACATATAAATTCTACAAATTTAAATAAATTATATAATCTAATTTCTTCACCGAACGCTATTATGTACCGAGTAAAAATAACATTTCCAAATATGCTCTGTTTTCATCTTTTTCTCTCATTGTAACACCTTCTTTCCTGCTGTCACGACAATTTCGACGTTTGTCTATACAATTATATATGGTTTTCTTTGATAAAATCAACAATGACACGATTAATCTAAAGAGAGATTAATAAAAATATGATCTTATGATTTGGCTTGAAGCAAACGAATTTTCATTTCGTGTGAGATTTTTAATTAATCCTGGACGAATTAATATATTTCTTGCGAAGACTTCAATGAAAAAAGGTGCCCATTGTTTGCACACGAAATTGCTAAACACTTCCAGGGACAATAAAACAATAATTATTCTTTTAAAAGCGTAAAATGTACGGCAGAAACTGCAAACAAGTTTCTTCTTTCTTGAATTCTTTTTTTTACTTCGTCTTTGGGTGTTGTTCTATTTTTTTTTCGGTCACCTCACTGGTCGCTTCTAGAGTTTGTTAAATTATGCCAACATGTGATATTTTCTTCAATTTATTGTAAACTGTTCATTTTTATTTATATCTACTTAAGTACGTGTTCTCAGATCACAGTCAATTTAATTTAAAGGATTGTTAATGAGTTTCCTCTGCGAAAATAAATTACGCAATCAACTGTTAAATATCATTTACACCCCTGTGCAAATTAATTGAAACAACCGTTTTAGTTTACTTTCTTTCACCACACGGTCAGTTTTGTACTCACTGGAGTGACAGGGTGTAATCGATTTCTACGTTTTCCTCAGATTAGGGCATTGGCATTGTGTGCAGTAATATGAATCTATTTTCGTGTGTGATGAAATATTTTGACTTTAAAAAATATAGTGCAATTCGTGTTATGATGCCGAGACACTATTGTCCCGACTGTCGATTAGTTGTCCTACGGCCATTGTCTCTGATGGAGGTTACTACAAGGAACCGTACGAAAATTCATAATGCTGCCAGAACACACTGGCATGCTTTACCAAAGTACTAGACTGGCTCAGAAACTTTCCAGAAACTTTCCAGATTTAAATCCAATCGAGAATCTTTGGTCATTCTGAAAGGGATGTCTTCGTGGAATGGACATACGAAGTACTAATATGTGCACTGGGTTATGTTTCAGTGGAAAAATACGAATAAAAAGTTAATAATAACGGAACTATTCGTTTTTTTTCAATTAATTTGCACAAGGTTGTACAAGAGCGTCTATAGAGGCTCAGATTAAATGTTGAAATATTTCTTTTTTATCACATAATTATTAAGGGATTGAAACCTACGTCGGAGTGTAACGGTAAGAAAGCTTATCAGACTATATCAATTACGACTGAGTAGGCAGTTCGGTCCTCGCTGATTGCCCTGCACTTTCAGTCTTGTACCAAATCTAAGCTACGCTTAGAAAACCACCAAAATGTTTAGGGATTTAAGATCTTAAAAAGAAGAAAAAATGTATGGGAAGAAGAAAATGTATAGAAAGAGGAAAAAGAAAGAAAGATATTAGAAAAGAAAAATTCAAGAAAAGAAAAAAATACGGGAAGAATAAAAAATATTCAGGAAGAAGAAAGAGAAATAAATAAATTAGAGAAGAAGATTTCAAGAAAAGAAGAAAAACATTATGGGAAGTATAAAAATCTATAGGAAGAAGAAATAGAAAGAAAGATATTAGATAAAAAAATTCAAGAAAAAGAAGAAAAATGTATGGGAAGAAGAAAAATGTGTAAGAACAAGAAAAAGAAAGAAAGATATAAGAGAAGTAGAATTCAAGAAAAGAAGAAAAATGTATAGAAAGAAGAAAAAGAAATATGTTAGAGAAGAGGAATTCAAAAATAGAAGAAAAAATTATGGGTAGAATAAAAATGTGTAGGAAGATGAAAAAGAAAGAAAGATAGTAAAGAATAATTCAAGAAAATGAAAAAAAAATATGTGAATTATAAAAATGTATAGGAAGAAGAAAGCGAAAGAAAGAAATTGGAGAATAAGAATTCAAGAAAAAAAAATGTATATGAAGATTGTTATGGTCCGGTTCCTTGTACCACAGTGATAGTCCAAGGTAGAACCAATAAAGAAGAACTCGAACACGGATATGGAATAACACAGATATATTACAAACAGGACTATATATACAGAGAAGTAGAAAGTGTTAGTACGAACAATTAGGTTTAGTAGTAATTGTCTGAACGCGATTCTGTTTCGAACTGCCTCTGACTCGACTGGCTTGCTCGCTCTGACTGACTGACAGACTCCTGAGGGACTTCACCCCAGACTTCAGACTGAACAGTGTTTAGTCACCCCCTACGAGCGCATCATGTAGCACAAGGCCGGTTTAACGTGGGATCTCCGAGCCCGTGGGCTCGGCCAAAAATATGCTCTTTGAACCCGTATAAACGGGTTCAGGGTCGGTTTATCTCCCCGAAAGAGACTGATTGACTCACTCGCTCTGACTGGCTGACAGACTCCTGACGGACTTCAATCCAGACTTCAGATTGGACTCCCTGCTTCCTCTTGAGGCGCAGTATATATTGCGTATGGTACAGTCCATTATGTTATTATGGGTAAGCTCCCATAAAGATGAAAAATGATGTGAAAGGAGAAGAGAAAATTGAATAAGAAATATGCAAGCGAATAAGATAAATAATGTAAAGTAAGAAAAATAAGAAAACTCCAATAGAGAACGAATTTAAGGAACAAGAATAAATGCAAAGCAGACGAATGTGAATGAAGAAGTTTAATGTCAAATCAGAACCGAGTTAGAAATGAAGAACATGTAAAAATGTCAATAAAATTTAAAATAAAATAAAATGTTTTGAAAGTAGAAGAAAAATCTAAAAGAAACATGTAAGGGGAGAAAAAATATAATTGAAGCAAATGAAAAATTTAAGAAAAATGTAGAAAAGAAAAATTTACGAAAAAATACGAATTAAAAGAGGAAAAAAATAATAAAAAATAGCGAATGACGGAAATGCATTGCATAAAAAAAATGATAACTTCGATGAGCCAAACTTTTAAGGATTTTTTTTCGAATAGATGGATAAAAAGGACAAAAGAAAAAAAATATAAATAAAGAAGTGAAAAAGTTAAACAATTTGAAAATCCTAGAAAAAAATTGGAAGTTTATTCAGAACTTTTGCGCATATTCCTTAACATTTTTTGTAATAAAATGTTAATTATATATTATATCGTTGAATATCATGACTGAATTTAAAAAGTTTATTGCCCACTTTATTCTTTATATCGAATATTGAGAAAACACTACGGATGATTAAAAATAGATCGCTCACACTTATTGTAGTTGACCTATTCATGTTTAAGAAAGATTTTATGTTGTTTACAAACGGAATGGCACGAAAAGTTTTGATTGAAATTGGGGAATTTGAAAAATATTTCAAGGAATCAATACAAAAGAACGCTCGAGGGAGCTGTTAGATTTAATTAACCAGTCAGTCATGTTCTGCTATTGGAACAAAATATATATTTCTTAGACAATTCTCTCAAAATATGTTTAATATATTGAATAAATAATTATCGATGGAATATCTGTGATGAACCTAGAATGTGTCAATTTTTTATTTCAGAATGTATAAAATGCATTTTCAAAATGCACTGTAAAAATTGCGAACCTTTCAAATCTGCCCACGAATATATGCCTCTTCATTTTTATTTTTATGAAAAATTAGGACAAATTATCATATTAAATATAAGAATAAATTTTACAACAAATGATAAAATTTCCTGTCATCCAAATAAGCATACGATTATTCTACCGATAATTTGACAATAAGCTGTCTCTGAAGGCGCATTGGAATAGCAAATGATGCCTTCTGAAAGTGAAGCACAGTATTAAGAAACAAAAATAAGATTGTAGAATCATTATGTAATGTCAATCCCGCTATCAGACAGTGAATGCTGAACTACTCCCTGAACAATAAAACTCTTGAGGTATCAGAGAAAGTTCTACCAACTCTGAATCTAATGGAAGAAGCGAAGAAGTCTCAGAGTAAATAAAATAAGAACACTTCCATTGTGTATCAGAAATAGTTTGGTGACATGGAGGATTTCAGAAGTTGACACTTACAAGATATTCTGAAGGCTAGACGGGTAGATAGAGACAGCCGTGACATATCAAACGGGTTTGTGTAAATGGATGACGGAACAGGTGACAGAACGACAGTAAGGAGCCAAAGGATAGGACATTTTAGAGAACCATTATCTCGTTTTTATTGACAGGAAAGGGTACATAAAACTGTTCTGTTACTGTCGCTAGATGTCATTACATTTTTAATTTGAACTAAATACGTTAAAATAATCGTCTTTATTATATAGTCCTGTGTAGAAAATACTGTTACAATTGTAATTTACCGAATCTAATATTGTGAACAAACTGTGTGATGTAATGGAATAAACATTCACCCCATGAATGATTACACTATAAGTAGTAAGTACATATAAAGTGAACGAGTCAACGAGAGACTAGTTGAAGAGCGAGAGAGAGAGAGAGAGAGAGAGAATAATGATCTCTCCTGTTCTTCACTGTCAAAGTCTTTGCCTTGAGCAGAGAGGAACCCGGACGATACTTTGCCGAAGGGCAAAGTTTCGTCGAGGGAGGTGGATAGACCATGAACACGCTTATGCGGATTCTAAGGGTATATTAAAGGTTCGGTGAAACCACGGTGAACTCGACCTTGGGCCACATACATCCCTAGTGGCGGGAGAGGGCTGTTAAATATTAAGAGTGAGAGAGAGAGAGAGAGACGACGCAAGCACGTCCAACCTTCCAATTAGTGGCACTCACTACTAGATTGACCTGTGTGTATAACTGTACTGTATTTCATATTGTACTTGTTGTGTACAATAAACCTTTCTTCTATTATCTACCTGGTGTTAAGTATTTATTCCCTTAGCACGGAATATAACACTGAGAAAAAAGATGTTCGTGGTTTGATGAAAGTCAGTTTACTATAAATGATTCAAAAGTAATATGCGATATTTCGTCCACCTGATTTCTAGATAATCGATGCACTCCGGTGGAGAAGAACGTTATAGGACATTATACAAAACCTACGATTATACTACAGGTATACTAATCAGTCTCTGAAAATATTTGCTCAGGTTTGTGTTAGTCACATTATTGTTTTTATATATTCATGAGAAAAACGTATAAACCCTTTTTTCTGTTTGACATTCGTAAATTAAATGTACAGAAAATGTTTTATCGCTGAAAAATATTCGTCGCTTAGTGAAAGATGTATTATTTTTGACAATCTGGTTTAATGCAAATTAAAATATAGGAACTGTGGAATTATATGCATTTTGTGTTGTTTTTCTTTTCAGAAATGAAACTCAGACTTAAACAAATCCATTTGAATATACGTCGATGAGAAATGGTGAATTAAGTCGAACTATATCAAATAAATTGAAACATATTTAGGCAAACTAAAATATTAAAACCACGGGGAATATAGAATCGGCGAAAGGAATTTAATATTTGCCTGAGACTGCTTTCATTCACGACCTAGGAATTCCCTTAGGAAGCGTATCAATTATCTTCTCACTCAGCCATTGTTAAAACGCTGCGTAGTTGGTTTCATTTAGACTACTAAAGCAATTCATCTCAGTTATCGGGTTAGCGACCTAACCACATAGGTCATTCATTACTATGCTACAATATTCTTTTTACTTAGCCTGTTGACAGCATGCACTCGACGAAAATTCCACAGGAATCAATACAAAAATAAATTCTTGAAGTTTTGAAAAGTAATATTATTCATATCATTATATATAAGCCTATTGGCTAAACAGAAGCACGAAGAGGAGCATTTTAAGCTCTTTTCGTGCTTCAATTTAGCCAAAAGATTAATATATAATAAATATAATCAATCTTATTGTCGATATTGTTATCATTTAGTTGATTTTTTTTCAATTTTTTTTAACCGGACTAATGAACACACACACACACACATATCTATCTATCTATCCATATATATATATATATATATATAGAAAGAAAATATAAAGTTCTTTAGCCTTTATTTGTAAAACCAGTGCTCGATACACAGTAAAGCATAATATATTTTCTTTAAAAATATGTATTCATCGCGACAAAGAAATTATCATGTTTTGAAAATTAAAACTAAACTTTACATTGAACATAAAATTCAAGTTTTTGTTCCATTCTCAACGATGTTGCATAACTTTCAAACAAATGATTAATTTTGTTCAAGCTTACTAGTATTATATAGTTGAGGTTGAAGGGTAAAATCCATTACAAAATTGTATGAGTGTTGGCTTTTTGGCGAATCAGGATACAAGTATAATTTAAGATGGCAAAATATAAATATAGGTTAATGTTTAGGTGTGGGTTTGTAATTTCTGACTGTCGATACAGGCTTCCTTTGAAGAGAACGTGTCATCGTGTCTGTTTTTTTGTTTTTTTAAATTTTCTTTAGGGGAATATATAAGATACACTACAATACATTGGCATTTTAATTTATTTTTTAATTTTTTATAAAATATTTGGATTTTCTTAAAGAGGCATCAAATATGATTAAGTCATATTTTATATATTTATATATTTTTATTTATAAAGATCTAAATTACCACATTTATTATATTTATTACTATAGTAGGTACAGTACTGTTAAAATTAAAATTTAAAATTTTGAATTTTACTCACGCATTTTCTTACTTTCTTATTTGTGATCAAATAATAGATATATAATTATGCATTTTTTAAAAATTATTTTTTCTTTAAAGTAGCCATAATACAATCTCTAAAAAACGTTATTTCTTCTCTTTGATTTAATAAGTTTTTATATTTCAGACACTTAATAATATATAACTTTTCATGTAGGCACAAAGGACATGGGCCATTTAAATATTTACAATTCTGTTTTTTTTAATAATTTCCATTTCACTGCGGGTGTTTTATTTGTTTCATTTAAATCTCAAAAATATTTAGGATAGGGATGTTTGGTTACGATTCTCATTATTTTGAAGGAAGAGAGGTGTGCGCTCCATCTAATTTACAATTATTTTTAGTGCTATCAATATAATTTTTTTAAATATTAGGATTCTCAATACGTAATCCGTAAAGTATATATTCTGTGAAACTATTATTCAATGGACAATTTATAAAATTCCAACATTTACAACAATTTTCTTAACTATATCTTATTTCTGGATCACTATTTTTGATACTAGTTTAAGTATTTATTTTAAATGTTATTATTGTCTTTTTTTTAATATTTCTTTCTATATTATGAGTCAAACTATAACTTAATTTTAGGGTATTTTTATCGAAACGTTTTGCTAAGCGTATTATTACTAGGAAAATGTGTTTCAATTAAAGCAATAAATTTATGCCCTTGCTTACTACTAACCATTTGGTTTAATGTGGGGAATACAAAAATATTTTTCTATTTCTGTTTCTTCTCTGGTTATTTTTTAAATTATTTTATTTTATAACTAATGCCAGGGCATTCATAGCCACTATTTTTTAAACCTTTACTATAAAGTTACTGTGTTCATAGGATATTCTTTCATTAGCAAGAATGATAAATATAGTAAAGGTCGATTTATTAGGAAGGAGACTTCCTGATGTTATCGCTATGTAGTGGGTGGTCTCAGCGTGCGTCACCTTTGGAAAGTGCCTCAAAACCATATCACGTTTTCACCCAAGCCTTGTGAGTGAAACTGCGTAGACGGGACCCTAGCAAGAAAGTCATCGTGACCGAGTGTTTGAGTGTGCTGGCCTTGTTCAGATTGTTGAACATGCTAGATAACACGTTCTCTCTAAGAAACTATAACTAAGGTCTGCTCAGCATAATTGCAGTATAAAACACAGGTGGGCATTGTGGATGTTGAACAAACACAAATTTGCCATCACTGGTTGTTCTCCGGCGATTAACCACAAGTCGTACCATCCCGATTCCTCGCTGGAACTCAGAAGTCATCTCTTCGTCGCTCGAAGAAATGTTCTCGTCGTAATACATCTCGTAAGGAGTGTGTTCTATATCTGCAAAGAGAATGTTGCCGTCTACTCGTCAGCAAGATGAATGAGATGACCAAGACTGTGAAACAAACAACTGTTCTAATCCATCATTTTTTACGCTATCTGCCACTGAGGAAGACTGTAAGAAGTAACTGCTTATTTTACACGTAAATCTCACTTTCTTGCTCTTTTCCCATTAGTTATTTCCTAGCTGCATCCTGTTTCATTCTACCGTTTTTTTTACGCCGTTGGACTAGAGACCGTTAACGGTCTCTGTCCGATATATCGTATCTATGATATACGATTTATTACATACCTGAGTTGTTGTTTATTAATCGACTATTGAGCTAGTCTAATTTAGTGTACAGCCGCAATATTCCAATTCGTCATAGACCTTTTAAATGCTACCATGTGAACTTTACTTTATGGTAAAAAAGATTGCACTTATCGTTATTATACCGATTGAAATCGATGTTTTTCACTATTTCAGATACACTCAAATATACAACACCAGTTTATTAAATATCACTTCACGCTTTTGCCGCCAAAATGGAATATTATAATATTACTGCGAAGAAGAAAGAATAAATCAAAGCTAGCCAGTCTTACATCAAATGAGGGAATAGTTAAACAAGATTCCAGATATTTAGAATATAACGGTTTTAAAACGAGGAAATCACCGAGTATACATCTATATAGGACGCCATTGAATGTATATATCTATATAGGTTGACTATATATCGATATAGTGCATCACTGATATGGCATCGTCTATATAATAAATGCAAATGTCAGTGTGTCACTATCTTACAATGTTTCAACTTTACTCCTAGAGACCGAAGCCCAACATAACATTATCATTTTGGGATCAGGTCGTCTCCATGAGCAAATTAAAAACTTTCTGGATCGGATCCGGATCCAAAATCTTGAATTCATGGATTCCCAAGTTTTCATTACTGCGATTGATTTTAGCGATTTTTTATCTCATTTTGCGACAAATCTTTTGTAAAATAACATTTTTTTATTTAACTAGGATATAAATTGCAGAATATTCGAAATTAACTGAGAAATCTAGCCATGAAATAAAAGAGAACAGAAAGTAAGGTTCTACGTACATCAAGCTGTCTTTAAATTACGCAGCAGAAGAAGAATTATCGTTGATCTTTTAAAAGGTA
>CAHIKZ030002572.1:92500-105000 GCA_903632075.3 Acanthosepion pharaonis
ATATTGTTAAAGAAAGTGAACGTATATTCGAATTTCCAGGTGAAAAAAAAGCATGCATTTAGTATCATTTTAATATTCTTTCTGAATAACTGATTATTTTATACCATTTAAAATTCAACCATGTTTAACAAGAGTAATACAAATATAAAAACAATGCCTTACAAAAATTGCAATCATTATTTTATATCATTTATTATATACATTATTAATTTATATTTTCGTAATCATTGATTACATTCTGTTATTTAGAACTTTAATAGGCATTATTAAAATAATACATATAAAATGTATATTTCATAATATCTTGTGCGTTTCCCACATTAAAGGTACCGATCAGGGTTGAGGGCTTATTAATGGAATCAGTCTATAACTGAAGGAAGCCTTAAATATCGTCCAAGATCGACTTGGAATCAAATGAACTCTGCTCGTTCTACTTACCCATTTAATATCTTTAACTATTCTTGAACCAGACGAAAATTCTTTTTTGCCTCAATCAGGTTATTAATTCCAATATTCTCTTTATGAAACCAGTCCTAATTATTGATCTTGGTGAAGCTGATGACAGTGTTTGCTGTTTCTGTGACAATATCACGAATGTTTCTCCATTCATCATTAGCAGATTGGTTGTTGACTGGAGTAGAACGAAGTTTCTGGTAATTTGATTTTGAAGGTTTTTCCAATGTGAGGGTCCTGTTCTTAATTCTATGAGATGGTAATTTATGTTGCATGTCTTGTTTTTGCGAATGGTGATTCACAGGCGTGTGGTGACAGTGAGATGATCTGTCCAGCCACTTTATTAAGGCCACCTTGGTAACGAAGACGTCTCTTTAGTCTTGATGCCGTATAACGAGCATAGTCTATAAGATGCCAGTATTTGCATGCGTAATGATTCCAAGTAGTCTTGAAGATAGTTGGAAAGCGGAACTATGTATAAACGATGAATATGTGGTCTTCTATGCATAGACCTAGTAGCAGATATCCATTGGAGTTACAATTCCCGACATATTGTTTACTGACATTTTCCTAGAGGCGATAATCCTTTCATATTCTTACTTTGAAACCCACTAGTAATAAGACTTTATCCTTCGTTGGTATATTGATAATGATTTTACTTCGTTGGTGGTAAACCTGGCATGGTTTCAATGATTTTTTACCGTCCTTTGTTTGAGATTATGTTCCACTGAGGTTTGAAGAAGGATTCTCCTCGTTAAGATGTACAGACTTTCTAATTTTTAATTAATTTAAACTATTTTTCTATTGTTTCTTACTATTATAGACCCAATATTTCGGTCAAGTGCTATTTAACCATATTCTAGCTGTGGGATATTTTCGTGGTATTTATTCTCCTCGCATGCGAGTTCTTGCCCGTTGCTTCTTAAACAGTATTATTTTTTTCAACGTCTTATACAGGTACTGAACACATGACCATGAGATGACGAGTCAGTTTCTATATACACTACGCCACTGCCCCAGTGGATTTAATTTATTATACGATGATTTGACAATATAGTTTTATTTATTCGAAATGTTGTCACTACCTTTATTGTTAAAGATGTTATTATAAGCCAACACGTTGGCGTACCGTGTGCCCATATACATGGAGTCATTGTCTCATCTGATATAAACTATTTGTTCGTTATTGTATTATTCTGTCACCGTAATGCCTGATCCAATTTATGTTGGGTTTTCAGAGTCAGCAATTTGATTCTTGAAAATCTCACGCCTTTATAAATGGAATTAACCTGGTGCTTTAAGTAGTTTTCTAGATTAAATTTAGATTTGAACCTATAAATTGCAGGTCATTCAGAATCTCTTGATAGGTATATATTTGTGACACCATATTTTCAGTAGTGCATTTCAAAATTGTCATATATTGCTGTCTCTCATTATTTAATTACTGGTTGAAGCAGAAGCATTTCATTATGGTTATCGCTAAAGGATCGCAAGCTTTACTACTGCTGGTCGCTTTGAGTTCACATATTACTAAACTACATATTCTCTTGAAATACGCTTTTTTGTCGTCGTTGAGTTTTGCATGCCATATTCTTGGGGTCATTTCTAGGTAATTCTATATGTTATGTGGATCTACCTTGATCGATTTCTACGACGTGTTTTAGTCATACTTTGTTTTCCTTTCTTAGAATTATTTTAGAGCTTTCCAAATTCTCTGTTGATATCAGCGATGAACGTTTTTATAATAGTAATTAGACTATATTACTGGCTAATGCCCTTCATTTAAAGGTTTGACGTCCTTACTCTCTAACAAGTCGATCCTGTTCTTATTGTCTAATTTGTATCCGGAGCTTCACTTGTTCATTAAATTACTTAATTTTTAAGGCAGAAATGCAGTTGTGAGATTGAATACTACTAGAAGATACTATATATATTTTAATGACATGACTGAATTTTAAATATTTATCATTGTCTTTCAATTGGGTATCCGAAACCTAATACTTGTTGGGTAGACTGTGTAAACCATGATAGTCTTATTAGTTCAAGTGTACGGCAGGTAATCAAATACCTTCCTTTCTTCAATCCATGTTGAAATGATCCTGTTGACAGGTTCTTAATTTATTTGTCTTTTTGCATAATGGCATTATTAATGAATTCCAGGCTCTTACATCTAAAACAGCCTTTATCTCGATCATTTCTGCCTTTTCATGGTAAAGATTGTTTTTTTCTTTTTCTTTTGGAAGATATACAGTCCCCTCGAAGATGAGAGAAAAATGGATATTGCACGATTTATTTTTTTCGCTTCTTCGGTGGAAGCTAAAGGAATTCCTATGGATTGTTTAATTAAACATGTTTAGCTTTATAAGATCTCATTAGAAAGATATTAGAAAGACAGGATCGTGTCAAATCCGAAAGTAACACCTACAATTGCAAATTATATCTTATCTACGGATATACACGCAGTCAGACATTTGTATATAAAGTAAAACTTAATGCCACCAGTTTTAATCTATGATTTAGTCAGGGATTCTTTACTTGCATTAGGCTATCATATCAAATTACTTTTTTACACAATGTGGAAATAGCTACGAAAGCATAACTAAGCATTCATTTTATAAAATAGAGAATGCAAGCCGTGGAGACAGACAAAAAATATGAGATAGACATCAAATATAAACAGTTGCAAAAATGAATATTGTCAGCCAGTGTAAAACGAGAGGACAGAAAACGTGATGCCAAACATCGAAAGCGCACCTTAAAGACTCGTTTAAATAATTGCGTAAAGTTCTAAAGATTTCGAAAATAACATATTAAGAAAGATGAGTTGCATTTTCATGTATTGCTTACTTTGAGTGAAAGCTCTACAAATTCGTCACAAATAATAAAAGCTATGAGGCAAGCAAGATTTGATCCTACCGACGAATCTAAGAATACAATAGGCAAAGGAAAATGACAGGTAAGAAAATTCTATAGAGAATGGGCACAACAAAGAAACTTTAGCAACCAGGAAGGAAAAGCTTAACTTGGAAGATATATAATAACGAAAGAAGATTTGATATTCACAAGATACATTGACAGCAAGAGGATCTGAGAAAGCCTCGAATAATATATTTGACAAGTTTGTGCAAATGGTCAGAGAAAAAAAGCGTATCACGAAAGTGGGGTTATAAAGGGTAGATTATTGCACAAAGTAACAAAGAAGAAGAGAATCACGTTTTTTGGGGTTTTTTTTATAGCAGGGATTACATATATATATTCCACAGTACACCCAAAAGTGACCTTCTCTATATAAAAGACAAACACTTATCCGGAGTAAAAAATGTATAAAATAATTTTTGTACTTTAATCGATATTTGTTTAGTAATATTATGTAGTAAAATAATATATATATAATACCAAAGTAAAATGACCATACACCCTTGTGTTAATTAATTGAAACAACCACTTTAGATTTCTTTCATTCAGCATACGGTCAGTTTTAGACACACTAGAGTTACAGAGTGTAATCAATTTCTATTTTTTCCTCAGAGTAGGATATTTGCGGTGGTGTGCAGTAATATGAATCTATTTTCGGGCTGTATGGTGAAATTTGTTTGGCCTTGAAAAATATTACATCATCCGTGATTGCATCAGATTTTTATCACGCCCAGGCACTATTGTCTTAACTGTCGATTAGTTGTCTTTCGGGCATTGTCTGCGATGAACCTTACTCCAAGGAAGCATTAGAAAATTGTGACCATGCAAGAACACACTGATAAGCCTTCCTAGTGAGCAAATCAAAGTACTATAGACTGTCACGGAAAATCTCTTGATTTAAATTCAATATGGTCAGTATACAAGGAATGATTTTGTGGAATGGACATATGAGTAGTAACATGCGCACTGAGTCATGTTTCATTAAATAAATATGAAAAAAAGTAAATAATAATGGAATTATTCCTTTTGTTGCCTTTAATTTGCACAAGGTTTATGTAGGGAAGAGAAAAAACAACGCAATATGATGATACGAAAGCTTAAATCATTACAATTTACTTAATGCT
Organism: Acanthosepion pharaonis; assembly: GCA_903632075.3. Lineage (NCBI taxonomy): Eukaryota > Metazoa > Mollusca > Cephalopoda > Sepiida > Sepiidae > Acanthosepion > Acanthosepion pharaonis. The sequence continues at coordinate 96,994 of CAHIKZ030002572.1, forward strand.
AGAGATCTGTTAAAAGTGCTATGACAATTTATTTATCTTTCTGCTATATGTGCACATGTTAATCATAAACATACCCCAGTCTGTTCAAACTGACGTCTTCATATTTCTACATCGTGTCGTCATATATTTTAAATTCTTATTTTCTTGATTCAAGTTAAAATCACGGCAAATTCACAAAATATTCTTGATTTTCCGTCTACATTTCTAGGATGAAGAATTATCATTATTTACATACGGGCTATCTTTTTGGCTTTGAATGTCAACTACAGTGATCGTCTGACCAAAGAAGCTTTGTTTGGGAAACTTCTTTCAGTATCAGACAAGTTAAAGACGAGATCCTTAGAGAAGGTCTTTTGTGAAAGCGTACAAATGGAAGAGCTAACAGAGGAGGACAATGCAAGACATAGATTGAAGAGACTTGTGACGAATATAATAAACAATAGGATTGGATGTCGAGTGAGAGTTAAGGGAATCCGTGCAAGCAGTGCGCCTCGAGGGTAATTGTTGCTATTATCGCATCGCTTGGATCAGAGAGCACGATGGCCGAAATTTGGTGATACCAACAAAAAAGATGAGTAAAATAGTCTTCATTTAAATGATGTTAGTGTTTCAGTGTAATTATGTTGAAACTTGACTAAAGCATGGAATAATAATGCAACACAAAATGTACTTAGAACAAAATGTATTGAACAAGAAAGTATACACAATATTTACATATAGTCTTTTGTATATTCCTGGTAAGACCGTTCTTGGAGAATGTGTTGACTGAGTCGCAGTCGGGCAGAGTCTCTATTTGAATCCCTTGATTCCTCCCTCTCTTCCCGGTACCAACCATATTTATATGGTCGGTACTCCACTATGCAAATTAGGTGGATCCTACCACAATAAATTATCACTTTCCCAAATCATAATTTACAATTATAATTTAGTTATATGAATAAAAAGGAAGGTACTAGTTTTAATTGAAAGCAGGAAGATATGGATTTCTTTTAATTACCATTTTTTTACAAATGACATGATTTAATATAAAAAGCACTTTTGCTCCATATAACGTTTAAAATCGTAAAAATTATAACAAAATCCGAACAGCGGATCATGTATATTGACGATGCATTACTGGGAAATTTCGAGTTAGAATTGTATTGTAAATTTTGAGTGTTAGTGACATTTTTTTATTGAGGAGATATGATAATAAGAAAAAGTTTCAGTAATACAGATAATGGAGATGAAATTGCATTTAATATTTTGTAATTATAAATGGCAGAGAAGCAATAATCAGGAAAAGAATTCCAATGGCAAGAATTGCGAGAAAAGAAATTATTAAAATAGAACTTACGATTACATCTTACTTGTTCAACATTAAAACAGTGAAACCACGTTGGCAATATAGCAGTACATTTAAATCTGTGCTGACGAACCAGCAAGGAAAAAAAGCTCATCAAAACAATTTCTCTGAACATATACATAGAAAGGACAGAGGAAAGTCACGTCAATGTGGTGGCAAATTGAAGGGAAGAAGAGATGTTAGATCATAATTGATTATATTACAGAGACTTCTTAGGATTTTGTAAAGAATCTCGGGATATACTAGAAACATCAGACCAGATATGGCATCAGTATAGAATATAGGGATGGATGGTAAATATATAAATGTGCACGATAGATTCTGTCAAGAAAATTTGGCACGTTACAGTCACCCACCTTTCCTAACAGTAGACTTTGGAAATGATCTGAACGATGAAGATAGGAATCGTTGCTATAATAAATATCATCAAAAGAATGATTTTTAGAGGAAATATATTTATATTGCTCAATCCTTCAATGCTAAATGTAGAAAGAGCTTTCAGCAATGTTCTGAAAATATGCGAACATTTTAAAGGTACACTGGATTTTCCAACGGTACTGTAGCCTCGTAGGTGAACGTATTGGTTTGAGAATTTGATGACATTGTAATTGTGAATTCAATCCCTGGCCTGGGTAGTCTAGGCTTAGGTTCAATTGAAACAGGATGAGCAATAACTTATCAATACTATATAAGAACAAGATGAGATACTCGTAGACATGGAGGCAGAAACTCTTCCCCACGGCGATTAAACGATAACTGTTTGGTTTTGGGGGCGTTAAAATTTACAAGCCATTTGTTATCCCAGTGATTGGATTTCATCTCCGAGAGACATCATTTCCAGTCAGTGGTTAATTTTGAATTTGCAATGTTAATGCTCTTGACACACCTGAAAGAGATATAAGAATGACATAGATTGGTGCGTGATACGGATTCCGTCTTTCAAATATGGCACGCTAAAATTGTATTCTCAATTACATTTCACATCTCTCTCTCTCACACACACACACAGACACACACACACACACACACACACACACATGATATATATATATATGTATGTATAAGTATATGTGTGTGTGTGATTGTGTGTGAGAGAATGTGTCTCTGTGTGTTTCTGTAATGACATTCTTCAAATATGTCTTTTGCCCTCTCGGCACTAATCTTATGGACTGAATAATGAATAGCATGTCGGCTTCAATCTTAAGAATGCCGACCTCTTTTAAGAGGAAGCATTTCCATTCAACACCATGAATGAATGTGTTGAACTTCCATTCGGCTTTCCTATTTAACCTCAAGCATTGTCACGAAATTTTACCGAAACTTTCAAAATTCTCAGCCATGTATTTGTCTGGCAATTTAAATATTTATGATTGATATTTTCAATTTTTTTTTAATCCCGCGATAGAAGACATTGTGGTCGGTATATTAGTTAATCCAGATAAAAAGAAAAAAATAGTTGCAAAATTATTTTTAATGAGTCCTTACAAAGCAATACAGAATATTATAAAGGGCCTAAGATTTTGGGCACCAAGCAAGAGTTGATATCCAATGGTAGCCGTAATGATAAAAGTAACTGTTTCCATACCAAAAAAGTAGTATTCACTGACAGATACGTTAGCATTACTGTCCAATGAAATATATAACCTATTTTCCTTGAAATAATTTTTCCGAATTAACTCAGTGGAATCGATGTTTCTAATACTGATTGGATTTTGTTTTTCTACTGTAATGTAGTATAGATAGTAAAGAGACAAAATGCCCCTTAAGAAAAATATATGGTGCAAAGAAAATACTGCGATTCATACATTATTTAAAAACAATTTCAAAATATTTTCAGTTTCAAAACAACGTGTATAAAATAATGACGGTTCGCTGTGTCTAAACACATATACATAGATGTGGAGGTGTTGTAATAGCGTACAAGCTTGACTCGCCAGAACAATTATGACTGAGTAGTGAGTTCAATCCTCACTGGTTACCCCTTACTTTTGGCTTTCTGCAACATCTAAGCTACGCTTGGGAAATTACTGTACACGGTTTTTGAGGCACGTTTCTCCACAAACGGCCCGATATTCGTAGCATCTAATCTTTTGTGCAAAAACCAACATTTGTAAAAAAGAAAAATATATATTTTTAAGAAACACGTCTTAAGGGAAAGCTCAGAGGAACAGATTTCAAATCCGCTTTTAAAGGGTCGGATTTTTCAGGAAAAAACAAAGGCATAAATAATGAGACATAACATACATCAATGGCTCTAAGCATTTCTTTCTCGGGCAAATCCTTTTTTTTTATAAGCGTAAAAATGGTGGGATTATTCCCTCTTATCTTCACAGAATTCTTCATCCGAATTACAAAACATAAGCACTTACTATCAAGAGTCCATAGAATCATTCTTTCCTTTCTTTTGTTGGCAATTGCCTCAACAGTATTAACAGAAGATATTACTACGTTGCAAATTAGAAATGATTTTAACTGATTCACATATGTTACATGCACATGACTTACGCCATTAACAATTATTGTTGTGTTTCTCTGATAGACCGTATTACAACTTCATCTCTTATGCAGAAGCGAAGAAAATTACATTCATATGAACAGTTGATTTATCGCCTTTCTTCTATTGCCACCGAAGATATCGAATTTATACATCAATCATTTAAAGAGTAATCATTTAATTGTTTTGCACACCAGGTTTTGACTTTTATTGAATTCTGATAGCACGAAACTTCTTCTGCTAAGTAGATATATATTTACACCTTTTTAGAAAATTCGGTAGGAAAGTTGAAAAAAGAACGTACCTGTTTTTCACATAAATATAAAAGAAACGATCGAGGTAGATAGTAATCGAGGCTTGTAATGCACATTCTTTATTAAATTTTTATCCTTTATTTTAGATACTTTGCATAGTAATAACTCATAACTGCAGGCTAATTATATTAGTAAACAATTGAAATCTTAAATAAATATTAACCTGTTAGGTTCGAACTCACATATGTTTTGCCTCGGAAAGGATCTGCTGGTAGTGTAAATTTTGCGGATCAAAATGAGAGATCGTAGAGCCGAGTTCGAATTCAAACGGAGTTCTTTGCATTCACTTACCTGCAGATAGATTTGGGAATGGTATTAATCTATCTCTTCTGCTCTGTGTTAAATAGTAGGAATTATAACTGGGAAAATCTTTGATATATCACAAAATTTGTTAATGCGATATCTATTAGAAATAAGTAATAGGTACTTACAATCCTAAATATGAAAAAAAAACCCACACAAAAGATTGATATATCGTAAAATAATAATTAATAAATGTCTCTGAAAATGGTTTTATATCTCACGGTTGGCTTGACTTTTTAATCCTGATATCGTTTACAGTTGGCAAAGTAACAATCTTCACTGTTTAAACTAACCATTTTGTTTTTATTCCCACGTAGAGTCTTATTTCTGAACCCGGGTTCGAATCTCACCATGAACGATTTTTCAGACAAGTGATTCTTTTTCTATCGTCCTGGAAGCGTTCCTTTAAAATCTACCTGGAAATCATAATACAGGTTGAAATAAGTATTGCGTCGATTGCTGTACTAGAACGAAATCGTGACCGAAGGTTTTTTTACGTACAGCCTTTGTCGAAACTCTTGATCACGCCAGATATTGAACTCTTTCTACGGTGTCCTTAGTATAATCACAGTATAAACTACAGGGAGTTCTGTGGGTGGAGTATATATCCATAATGTGTTTAGCGAGCCACACTCGTATACTCGGAAATGTCGTTTAAACATTTGAGACTTGCATTCCTGAAAAATTTTAACCTTGCTCCCTGAGCTCCCGAGTCAAAATTCGCAAATAATTGGTATGTAATGTTTCACTGTAGATATAAAAATATTTACAAAAATATAAGCATTATACTTAGCAAGTTTTATGGTGAAAACGATTTTTTTAAAATATCCAAAACTCATGCATAAAATACAATGAAAAGGAATATTACAGCTTTTCTGATTAGCTCTTCAAAATAAGAGAACAAAAAGCAAAACACGACGCAAGTGTTTATCCACCGTTCAACCGGTGGTTGGGCATAAAGTCATTTTTCTCTACCAACGGTAAACCGGTGGTCAGTGCTCAAAGAGTTAAGCGGCCATAATTCTTATTTTAATTTCGATCGTTCGGTGCTATATTTGATTCTTTTGGTACGTAGACGTATAGTTTTCACAAAATTATTTTGGATTTTTATCATATGAAACATTCTCATTCATTATTAATATTGGATTAATATTTATGTCAGATGAACGTTAGTTGATTTTTATCCCAACAACCACGAGATCCAGTTTACGGGTACTAGTCATCAGCCTGAATAAAAAAAAAATTAAAGAGTTAGTGTAATGTATTTTAGTAAATGCTGAAGCGTTGAGTTGCGAACAAACCCTTACACTGGGTATTACCTTCAGAAGACAAATAATCAAACGGAAAAAATAGAGAAATATCAAGGCATTTTCTGACAACTGAAGATAGGAATCGTTGCTATACTGTCATCAGAAGAGGAAATAAATATATATTTCTCTATTCTTCAATGCTAAAATTGGCAAGAGCATTCAGAAATGTTCTGGTAATATGAGAAACTTTTTAAGGTACACCCGATTGTCCGACGGTACTGTAGACTCGTAGATGAAACCGTTGATTGGTGAATTTGATGACATAGAAATTGTGAGTTCTAATCCCTGGACTGATTAGTATAGACTGATATGTTCAATTGAGACATGATGAGCAATAACTGAGCAATATTAAATAAGAATAAAATGAGATATTACTAGACATGGTCAGCGGAATAAAAACTGTCAAACTCCATGGATTTAAAAAAAAAGGTTCAATTATGTTAACTGGATCGACTTGTAGCCATGGCCGAAAAATTATGGTAACAACAACAATGAAAAGGTCAATAGAATAACTATAAATAATGTAAATAATAATAATAATCCCTCATCTAAGAAACAGGTAAAAGGTAAATAAATTCTGGGATTAATGTTCACAATGCCACGTTCAGGATTGTTCCATGAATTAAAACCGTGTTCATGAATTAAATCATTTATTCATTGTCTGTTTAATCCCTTGCCTGGGTAGTTTAGAGTTAGACTCAGTGGAAACAGGACAAACGATAATTGAGCAGCCCTACATAAGAACAAGACGAGTTATCCTTCTGAGTGGTCAGCGAGATCAGAACTACTTAACCATTTAGATTAAATAAAGTTTTCAGTATATAATTACCTGAAGGAAATTCTTTCATGAAGGCTGCTGAAACATTGTGATAATAACATTGATGAGGACAATAATCCGGAGGTAATTAAAATAAATAATAACTTTCAAACCTTGAATTACTATTGTCGACAACTCTGAGACATCTGGAGTGAATAATCAAAATATAATAATAGTTATTCTAAATAGTTCTGTTTATTTTCTACTTACCGGTAAGTAACGCGTTTTATTATTTTGGCCAACTTATACGACTATGTTGTGGTACCTCAACGTGGTGTAATGGTTAAAAAGCTTGTCTTTTACGACTGAGTAGCGAGTTTGTTCCTCACTGGGATCTCCATAATTTCGGCCTTTTTTGCCACATCTAAGTCGCGCTTAGAAAATCACTGGGTACCTCGGCATGATGTAATGGTTAGCAAGCTAGTTTCGCTAAAACAGTTACAAACTGAAGAGTGAGTTTGATCCTCACTGGGTACCCCATACTTTCGGCCTTGTGCCACATCTAAGCTACGCTTAAAAAATCAGTATAGAGCTCTGTTGTTTTTGTTTATGGTATGTCCTAAACGTGACAGTAGCTTATACGATGTGACTATTCAAGCAATCTAGTTTGACACAAGGCCTTATGATTAGTACTTACCGGGAATATTAATTCTATTCTTCTTCATTTATATATGACATGCCTCTTTAGGGCGTAGGAGATCAAGCCCTTCACAGTTTCCTGTTATTTTTAATTCCTGGTATATTTTGGCTTTTTCCAACCCCTCCTAATCCATGTTTTGCCGGTCATTTACTCAATCTCGTTAAATAAGTTTTTAGCTCTTTTCTTCTGTCTCTTTTCCTTTAGAAAGATTCTATGGGTGACACATTTTCCGGGATATCTTGCTTAGTTATGTACCAGGTAGATTTCAACTGTTTTCTGCTGATTCGAAGCATAAGTGCCGTTTTTTTGTTTTTATTTTCACTAAAACTTCCTGGTTACTCACTTGTAAAGTACATGGCATTCTCAGTGTTCTTCTCAAGAAACACTGTCATACAGAAGAACATATATAACATAACAGATCAGTACTCTTTTCTTTGTTGCTAACGAAATTCCCGTTTCTTAATACTTTGCTTAACATTTCCAAGACTTATTTCACTACCACAATCCACATCGAGTACGGTGTATCATTTTCTGTCTACAGTGAAAACACTTCTCAGATATCTGTCTATATTTCTGATATGTATTATGTACATTATTTACATTATTCGGACTATTGTCCTCATCGTTTTTGCCATATTTATCACAACGGCACAGTGGATTAAGGCGTTGGTTAGATTAATTAAACAGGAGCCAAAGAGTGTGAGTCTAATACCCGGTTAAGGCAGTGGAGAACTTGGAGAGGGGAATTAACTGAAGATAACTGATATTTGACATACATTAAACA
>CAHIKZ030002572.1:110000-245000 GCA_903632075.3 Acanthosepion pharaonis
CGATCTATCTATCTATTTATCGACGTATGCTCATTATCTACCTATCTATCTTAGTCTGTACATATCTATCTCTGTTCATTATCTAAGTTTTTTTTTATTATCTATCTATCTATCTATCTATCTATCTATCTATCTATCTATCTATCTATCTCAGTCTGTTCATTATCTATCTATCTATGTCTGTTAAAATCTATCATATATATATATATATATATATATATATATATATATATATATATATATATATATAAAATTCTGTTCAAACCTACCCAACTATCGAATTTTGATCATATCTCTCTATCTATCTTTCTAGCTAGCTATCTAGCTATCAAAGTATTTTATTATCAATCTATATAACTATTCATCTGTCTGTTCATTATCTAAGTTTGTTCATTATTTATCTATCTTTCTATCTTTTATATATATATATATATATATATATATATATATATATATATATATATATAATTCTGTTAATATCTATCTATCTATCTGTCTATCTATCTAACTGTCTACATATTAAGTCTCGCGAATAGTATAAGCTAATTCGTGGTAAAACGTGATAGTTAGACATAAATGCTCTCACTCTCTGTAACTCCTTGTTTGGGGTGAAATGCTTTAAATAAAAAGACTTTAGATAAGTCCTTCAGGATAAATCTGGAAGCTGACCTCGAAAATAACTTCCAAACGGTTGTTAATTGTGATAAGAAATGGCCTGTAAATTTCGACCCCCCCCAAAAAAAAAACCCAAAGAGGCTATCATTAATCAGCATGGAGAAAGGTACACTATTTACATTATTCGAATTATTGTCCTCATCTTTGTCGCAATATTTATTACAAAGTTTCTTGCGTTGTACACCCTGGACTTCTTTAGGTAGTAGGAATGTCGAACTAAACATATTTCGCTCACTAGACGGAGCGTACAATGGCCGAAACGTTGTGATAAATATGGCGACCAGGATGACAATTGTCTAAATAATGTAAATAGTGTACATAATACCTCCTCTCAGAAATATAGACAGATACTGATGGGGAAACATATTTGATTACCTTCAGCATGGCTGGTGCTAACCTCGAGGAGGCAACTCACTGCATCTTCTTCGTCCCCCGATTTGCTACTGACAAGTTAATTGAGTCATTATATTGAATCAATTGATAGTCTATTGTTTGGTTTTCTGTGCCAGAACAAAATGACTTCAGGAAGGATCTTGCATCTTTATACATATACCATTCCTACGTACCTTGAATATTGCTGCTATATCTCGTTTGGTGGTCTGCCTATATATCTCGAAATTCTTAACAAAATATAAACAAAGGTATGGATTTTTTGTGGTCTTCAACTGGCATCTCGACTGCAGCCATTGTCTCCTTCGTAACCTGGATTCCCTCTGTCTTTTCTATAAATATTTCCATGGCAATTGTGCTAATGAGCACTCCCTCTTCGTAACTGTACCACATGAATTGAGTACTACTAGACTGAAAAATATGTCACGTCGTTTTATTCTTGAAATCGCTATATGTAGTCGAAAGTTTTTTAAAGGATTCTTATCTTGTACATCTTACCTGTAGAAATGTCTTCAGATTTCTTACCTAAAATTTACAAAAAGAAAAAGAATTCAGATCCATTCGCCATTTACTGTCTTTATGAATCATGTTTTTTTTGTTTTTTTACTGTACTTTCTACTTACAATAATCATCTCATTGTCATCCATTTCCAGTAAAACTTTTCACATTACAGGCATTATTCAGTTGTGCACTCTTGGAAGATAAGTGCGAATTTGCAAACAATGACTACCACTATTAATATTACAAAGGCACTTCCCTGAATTGAGCACTGTCAGTCATTGTCGTGTTTATTCACAGAGTGGTAAATCTCAGACTGATTCCAACGTAGTTAAGTTTCGATCCCGCCTTGAATCAATCGGATCTCTAGCCATACTGATCAGCTGTGAAAACTGTCTGTGGCAGACAATATATATATATATATATATATATATATATATATATATATATATATATATATATATATATATATATATATAGTTATATATATATATAGTTATATATATATATAGTTATATATAGTTACACTCGTCTGGAAAAACCTTAGGTGTTTTGGTTTGTAAAGGAACAAGCCAAGGAAAATTAAGGAATAAAAAAGAAAGAACTAAGAACATGTAATTCAGGCGAAAATAATGGTCCGAAATTCAAGCTCAGAGTCCAAAGAAAAAACCCACGAAAATGAGTAAAGGAAATGTAACTAAATAAAGGGCTCAATACACTGAGTAGAGCAAATCTATGAACCTAAAGAGCTAAGTAAACCTACCGAGGTTTCACCTACTCGGATCGTCAGATATATATATATATATATATATATATATATATATATATATATATATATATATATATATAACCTAGACAAATTTCAAAATCATATTAACACTTCGTCATATTAATTTGTTTATGAAAATCTGACATTTTTAAATTGTTTTTTCTCTGCTTATGTTCTTTTCCTTTTAATGAATAAATCATAACTAGCATCTTTTTGTGCAGTAAAATTAAACACAAGTTATAAGTATTTTAGCGATGCATACAAACAGAGATTTCACGCTGTATATTTCTCATAGGAATATAATCATAGCCGAAAAATCTAACATTTAAAGCCTCAATACATTGATAGCTTTTTTTTTATTATTAATTTGCCTAAAATATGTAATTTTCTGTGATTCTGTTCTTTTGCTTTTAATATGTTAGCACACACACACATTTCTATCCTTAATTTTACATGCTTCTGTGAAACGAAGTATTGTCATTGATCGAATGATTCGTTTTCTAAGGTTTAGTAACCCTTTGCAAGTAATTTAAAGCCAAAATATATGTTTAGATTGTGAGAAATATCTTTTGAGATGATCACGGTTTAGTGATACGAGTCTGATATGGATTCATACATTTCACAAGGGTATTTACGCGTAATTGATTATAACGAACATAATTGGAATTGGAACTCGGCTCTCCAATGAACAATTCTGAGCCATTATCCATTACATCATTCCTAAGTGGTAAAATATTCTCAATATGTTTACTACAAAATGTATTAAGATCTTTATCAGTAAATCCTGTAAAGTTATACCAGCGTTATTTTGAAAACATTAACTTACACAGTAATTCTAAAGGAGAGTATCAATGTTATCATCAATGGTGTAATTTTAAGAATATTGTTGTAGTAATCCATCTTGGGTAGTCAAAAATGGTGCCCCAACCCGACAATATAGCCTTGCTAGTCATCACCATTATTTGTTAACTTATATTTAAACGGAAGTTTTTAATCATTCGAGCCAAATATTGCACGCCTGTTGCGCTTGCCTGATGATTCAAATATCTTTTTGCGCACGCAGTTTGCCGAAGGTAACAAGTCTTGGAAGGAAAAGTATATTTATTATACGCATGCGCATCAAGGCTGAAGATGTAAAAGACAAGTCAGACTTTTCAGAGTTTAATCATATGCTGACTTCTCTATGATAACAACGAGAACAATATATTTGTCTACATCTGTCGGTGACTTGTGTCTTTGTTTACGCTTTTGTCATTTTCTGAAATTAAGACGACTTTGCTCAGTTGAAAGCAAGAATTTCTAACTGACTGGTTTTCTGTGTGATTGTGCACGTGTCTGTGTGTTGAAGTTTCGTTGTTTCACGTGAGGTTTAATTACAACTTTAGAAGTAAAATATCCATCCATGTTCATTGCTATCAAATGAGAAGCGTATGATTGTGCAAGATCATCATGAACGAGTTTGATCTTTATCGGGTGTATCTTCCACTGTCTGTTTATCTCTACTATATGTTGCCGATTAGAAAAGAAAAAAAAACCTTAAATATTTTCGGAGCAAGAATTCCATGTTTAATATTAATATCATTGCAGAATGTTTCCTAGCGGATGAAAGACACCATATTACTTGTGATATATATACTGAAATATTACGAGGATACGTTCTCACTTTATAAAAACATATACGCAAAAATATTTTCAACTTTGACACAGTTACTTACATGAAATTAAAAAAAAATGAAATACTTCTTTTAACAATGAAATTTTAAATGTCAACTTAATTTTAAAATTTATCGTATTTTTAAATTAATCTTCATTAGATCTGTATTTCGTCTCTTTCTAAATTTCCATTAATGAATTTAATAATTGTAATTAAATAAGTGAAATTAAATTACATGTATTTAACTTTTAATAGGTAATGTTTATTTACATTGTTTGACTCTTGGCGTTATTATTGCCATATTCATGACGTTTCGGCCGTCGTACACTCCGGCATTCTTCATCTTATTGGAATTTCTAACCCAACCATTATTTTATCCACCAGAGTAGATTTTTCTAGTTCCATATATGCTAGAATAAAAAAAAAATCTCCTAATCTGGACAAACATAAAAATGAATTCAATATGGGAACCAGTAACACGTAGTGCAAGATAAAAGCAATAATAACAACAGAATTGCAATATGACCTCTGGTAAAACTATTTTCTGCGAAATTACTTTTATAAGTACCCAAAATTCCTACACCAAATTCATACACATAGCCCAGTCGGTCAGAGCGTTGGCTGGATCCAGTCACTTGACCCAAAGAGCTGTGCGTTCAATACCTGGCCACTGCAGAGAAAAACAAAAAACCTAGAGAGTTAAGTTAAAGGGAGATAACTGAGATATCCGGAAGAGGCATAGCAGTTGGAACTAGTACAATTCACTATATTTGTAGTAGAAACTATAGAAATCCTGAAATTATTGGAGGCCATTACCAGAGAAGCGTTGAATGGAGAAAAATGCTCGTATATATTTTATATTACTGGAGAATATGCTGCATGTAGAAGATTCTCTAGTTTGCTGTATGCTATCTGCAACAGAAGAATGGCTCTTGTCATATTGTTAAAAATTCGGTTGATTTTCTTGGCAAACGAAAACGTTAATTTCTGTTTAAAAAGTTCGGTTCCCGAGACAATTGCTAAATCGAGCTTTCTGCATTAACGCTTAAACAAGTACCGAGAGGTTTTTTAAGAATTTACTTTGAAGCACGCCAAACAAAACGGATTAGTTTACGTTCAAGTTCGTACAATGAAATTGTTGCTGGTTATGATACAATAAAGAGTCCCTGGTTTTACTGATTATTCTATATTTTTCTTCTTCATAACATGTTTGCCATTACTAGTTATTTCCTCCTTATTCACGTTCTATTATCTTTCAGAATATAGAGGCTTACGACTCTGTATATTATCTACCCTTTTGTGACTCTAAATAACGTTTGCCTCATATTACGTATATCCTCTTTAGACCTATTAGCGAAAGTCTCTTGAAGTAGATCATTTGGTGTTCCTGTCTTTTTACCAGGCCCAATAACTTCGTTGAATTTCCATGAAATTTCAGCGGTCTCATTCTGATGACAGATATCAATTTCCGTTTATAGCACCTTTTAGTATGTCTAAAGCAGAAGGATAGTTCAATATGCAATATGCAGAAAATGTTATCTCCAATTTAGCAACTATACTCTCGCTTCAAATTCTAATATGTAATATTTCTAAAAAATGAAAATAATCCTTAAGTTAAATAATACCACATTCTGTCAAAGTAATCAAAGTACAAAATAATATTTTTTCATAAAATATTTCCTTACTTGTTTGTAATGTTGTATATGTTGCTTCAATTCTTGATAATAGAAGCACATTCCAAAAAGAAGCATCCCCCCAGAAATGGAATGATTGGTTATAGGGTCAAATTTTGATAAGTGTACCGAGCCTATAACTTATAAGCACCCTTTCTGATAACTATCTTTACTCTATATTATTCAGACTATTCTCCGCATCGTTGTTGCTATATTTATCACATCTTTTCAGCCGTTCCATGCTCTGGCCTTCTTCAGGTGGTTTGAATATCGAACTGAACCCTATATTTCGCTCGCTGGGGTAGAATTTTCTAGTTCCACGTGCCATGTCTAATTAATATCAGTTATCAGTTATCTCCTCTGAGCACACCTCTCCAAGTTCTCCACTGCCTTAACCAGGTATTGAACGCACACGCTTTTATCCACTGTGCCACCTGTCCTGAAGAAGGCCGGAGCGTACAACGGCCGAAACGTTGTGATAAATATAGCAACAAAAATGAGGACAATAGTCTGAATAATGTAAATAGTGCACATAATACCTCATCTCAGAAATATAGACGGAAACTATCTTTACTATTGGCCATGTGCTCGTTATGGCATGCGTAATGATACATATTTTCATTTGTTTATGATTCATATTTTTAATCCAATAAGAATACAGACTTTCCCCAAGACTGTCAGACTTAACATAGAACGCTAAGAGCCAGGTAAAAGTAACGGCATCGAAATATTCATAGAAATATGATTTTTAATTTTTCTTACGGTTTACTAAACAGGTTGTTGTTTTTTTTTTAAAACGGAAAATAATTGAGTTGAAAATAATTCACTAAGATTGTACTTAGACGATCCTAAGGGAAGAAGGAAGGAAAAAAAAAAAAAGAAAAAGGAAAAGAGAGAAAAAGAAATACAAAAGCGGTCATTAACAAAAACACGAGTCAGAAAGATATCTTGGCCTGCATGTGGCCGAATTTTTTAAAGACAATTGGAAGAATAGAATTAGAAATAATAAGAAGAAAGAAAGGAAAAGACATGATATCAAAACGGGCCGCTTGATGAAAACCAGATATCGGTCAAAACATCTGACCTACTTTTTGCGTAGAAAGACTCATTATCAATTTGGAGTAAAAGGAAAATTTTAAGAACAATGAGAACGAAATCTTAATCAGAGAAAAAGTGTTTTTTGGGTTGGGGAGTGACCGGTGGAACTATATACAGATCCTGACCTATTAAGAATTGGAAACCTACGATAATAAAGTGGGAACATTTTCAATGTAGATAATTAAGATTTTCTGACTGTCGGGTCTGACAAAGACGGGAGGTGAAGGGGACGATTGTCTCAGTTCACAGATAGCGCCAATATTCTTCCCTGAAGTCACATCTAATTAGCGGCGGGCTGTTTGACAGAGCCCAGGTGAGAGAAAGCCAAGATTGTCATTTTTCGTACGTGCAGAAAAAGGCAAAATTGGATTTTTTTTTTTAAAAACAAGAACGATGTAACCACGCCCGAAAGGAGGAGAAAGGATGCTCGATCAATAACAATTGGTCGGAAACGGTCACGTGATCTGCAGAAAAGAAGAAAGAAATGCCCGATCAGGAACCATTGGTCGAAAAACGGTCACCTGACATACGAGAGACTAAGAGAGATGGGTGTGCACCTCCCCACCAAAAGGCACTGTGAGGAAGTAGGGGTGAAAACAATAGCGATAATGGGAAATCAAAAATAATGCGACTTTTGGAATTATCGAGAAAACCCTGACGCCGACAGACCCACCCCAGTTTGTTGCGGCGTCAATAAAAGCAGGACCCCAGTCGACAGAAATCAGTTGGAGTTGGAGTTGCAGCTGGACCGCGGGCAGGGATAGAGCCTGAACGCGGGCATCAGGCCCGATTCACTCGCCCCTTTGCGGGCAAGAGAATCCTCAGACAAGAAATCCTTCCAGCCCAAGTCGAAGACAAAAGTTCAGCCCCGGACGGCAGAAGAAGAAGAAGAAATTTTGTTTTTTAACGACAAGAGAGAAGTTGCGGCCAAGTCGAAGAAGAAGAAGATTGCTCGCAAGCCTCAGAGAAGTTGCAGCCAAGTCGAAGAAGAAGAAGATTGCTCGAAAGCCGCAGAGAAGTTACAGCCAAGTCGAAGCTGCAGGCCAGACAGGCCGAAGAATTGCAGGCAGACAAGAAGAAGAATTGCAGGCCAGACAGACGCCAAGAGTTGTGGCAGAGTTACGGCAGAGTTCAGCCCCGGATGGCAGCGAGAAGAGATCACCTCGGACGACAGAGAGTTGCGGCTGAGTTGCGGGATGAGATCCTTCCTGCCCAAGTCGAAGACAAGAGAACTTCCAGCCTAAGTCGACGAAGAAGAAGAAATACAACTCAAGTCGAAGAGAAGAATCAACTGCGAATGATCGATAGAAATTAGCCCCAGTGTCGAACCAAACCACACTCCGACATACACAATTCTAAAGAGTAGGCAATTCGAAATCTTTAGGTTGTGTGATAGAAGCTTGGTGCCATAGTCCACAGAGCGGGTCGGGAATTGAGAACAATTTTTTTTTTATGTAACGGACATTAAGATATAAAAGGTTGTTACTTTTTTTTTTTTTTTTCATCAGCAATCTTTTTTGTCTCGTGAGTTTTTTTTTTCTTTTATTTGTGTTTTGCCACCCCGTCGGACTCAACTTGTATCGGCCCCAATCCCTGCTGGTCCCGTCTGTCTAAGATCTAAACACAGCGTGGGTAGACAGACCGGAGATCGGTACAGTTGCTTTAGTGACCAGGTATTGGAAGCGAGTTGGGAAAGGCGAGGCTGGTGATCATCCAACCAAGGGGTTGGAGCGGCACGCTTGGAACCAGGAGGAGCGACCAGGAGGAGCGACGTCACAGTTGGCGCCGTAACCAAGGGATTCGACCCTGGGCCAGGTGTGTAACCGTCACATGTGGTGCCGTGACCAGGATCAACCCTGAGACAACCACGTCACAAGTGGTGCAGTGACCGAGGGATTTCAGCCCTGAGAAGACCACGATCGACCGCCGTTGCTGAAAATTCAGACAGAACTCAGAACGACCCGGGACCAAAGGAAAAGAAAGAACAGAATCGTCTGTAAGGTAGGACACCTTGTTTTGTTTCCCAACCTCGATTGTTGCTGTATAGACTGTCTTTCTCTGTAGACATGTCAGATTATGATTCGGATAGAGCAGTGGGGGGTGAAGAAGAAGTAGGGCGGGGGTTGTCAGTGGATTTAAGGAAGCTGTTGGGTGGACCGAGGGTCCCAGTATTTGATGGCAGCAGGAAGGAGTTTAAAACTGGCTGGCAATCCTCGAGAAGAGCCGAACCATCTACGAGCTCTCGGACCAAGAAACCCTGTATTTGGCATACGATGCCACAAAGGGAAAAGCGTCTGAGTTCGTGAGGGGGGCTCTTGGAGAACCAACCCCGCTTGGCTTGGGAAGAAATAAAAAGACTACTGACCAAAGAATTCGCCGACGAAGGTACGGCCATAGAGGCCATGAGGGCCCTTTTAAAACTAACACAGCTGCGGGATGAAACCCCGGGAGAATTAGGGGCCCGAGCGGGGAAGCTATCGTCATTGGCATTCCCCGAAGTGGTCAGGGATAATGCGGTTATGCAGGCTCAACTGGCGGACCTGTATGTAGAGGCGCTGAACGACGAGCGTGTTCGTCACGACGTATTGAAAGAAGGACCGCTCAGACTGTCGGCAGCGATAGAGCTGGCCAGGGAGAGCCAGGGGTGTGGGATAAAGTGAGTGAAGAGGTGTGGGAAGAAGCAGATACCAAGTCAGGAGGCTGGAAGAAGGGGGTAGGCGGAAGAACCCCGTGTGGAATCAGAGGGTTAAGGAAGAGGTGGATCGGGCAGAATTATGGGAGGAGGACCCCAATAGAAGGGCATGGTCGACCAGGCATGGCTTTTATAAGCCCACGCCGGGTCGATACGGGCTGGTCTGCTGGACCTGTGGGTACGAGGACCACAGGGCGGCGGAATGTCCGACGAAGTGGGGGTTGCCCCAGACTTCAATCAGGACAGATGCACCAGGTGTGGTAAGAAAGGACACCTGGCCAAGTGGTGCGGGCTGAGGAAGGGTGCCCCACCGATATTAACAAAGAAGGCTGAGCCCAAGAGACCGGCCCAGGGAAAAGCCAGCGGGCCACCCCAGAATTAAGAGGGAGGGTGGCCCAGTTAAAAAGGAGAGAAATAAAAACTTGGACCAGTGGGTGGGCGAACCGCTTGAATAGAGGACGGGTTCCCCGAGGATAGACACAAGGCCAACCCAGTTAAAAAGGGAAAGAGCAAAATGTTGGACATGTGGTCGGGCGGGCCACTTTGCGGCAAGCTGTCCAGCAAGAAGGTGCTGGTTTTGCAGGAGGCCAGGACACCTGAAAAGAAACTGTATTTTTAAAAACGGCCATGGGAGACCGGGAGAGGTCCGGCCGGGGTCGCCCAGGTGCAGGGGGCGCAGAACTCCACCTCATGAGAAAAATGAAGGTGATTTATTACTACCGGCGCCTATGGCTGGGTTAACCCAAAGGTGGGGACCCAGGAAGAAGAAAGCTCAAGTGTTCTCTTCGCTAACGCAAGAGAAAGAACTATCCTGTAGAGCAGAGATAGGTGGTAGAGAGATGAGGGCTTTGGTGGACACAGGAGCATCTGTGTCATTGATGAGAGAGGAGGAACATACAGGCAGGGGTGAAACGGAAGAGAAGGTTACGGGAAGCGGACATAGAGATCACGCAAGCAGATGGGGCCCCCTGGAGATAAAAGGGATGGTGAGGCTCCCGGTGAGGATTGGGGAGGTGAAAAGCACCCAAATTTTTTACGTAACCCCCGACCTGTGTACAGAGGCAATCTTGGGAGAAGATTGGCTCCGGAGCCAGAAGGCCCAGATCGAGTTTAATCCTACTGTGTTGGTGGTGAACGGCGAGAGAACGCCATTGGGATGCCCACCAGAGGAAGAGATAACCATAGTGGTGGAGGAAGATGTAAAGTTACCTCCTAGGACCGCAGTGTCGGGAAAGGGTAGGCTAATGTCAGAAAAAAAGGTACGGAGAGGACCTCTGCAGTTGGTCCCTGTAGAAGGAAAGGGCCTAGAAGATAGCGAGGTAACCCTGTGCGAAACGGTAGTGGAGGCAGCCGAGTTGGTGCCCATAATGATGGTGAACCAGGCCCAAAAGACTATAAAGGTTAGGAGAGGGGAGAAGATAGGAAGAGCACTTCCCCTACGAACTCTGAATCGGGTGAGATTCGAGGAGGAACGAAGGAAGCTAGTAGAGCAAACAAAAGGAATCTTAGATGAGGACATATTAGCACCAGATCAATTTAGAACCAGAGTGGGGGGTCTGTTAAGGAACAATCGAGATGTGGTGGCCCAGTCAGACAAGGAGCTAGGTCAGACCCACACAGTCGAAATGAAAATCGACACCGGAGACCACCCCCTGTGAAATTAAAACCCTACCGAACACCTATACATAAAAGACCCCTTGTAGAAGAGGCAGTAGAGGAAATGTTGGAAGCTGGGATGATCGAAAGATCGATCTCTCTTGGAGCTTCCCAATAGTAATAGTAGGTAAGAAAGATGGCGGCCACCGTTTCTGTGTAGATTTTAGAAAGCTGAATTCTATTTCGAAGCCGTTGGCGGTGCCATTGCCATTGATAGACGACATTTTGGCATTATTAGGGAAGGCAAAGTACTTCTCTACGTTGGACTTGAGGTCCGGGTATTGGCAGGTAGCCCTGGATGAGGCTGACAAGGAGAAGGCCGCATTCGCGTGTCACCTGGGACTGTTTCAGTTCAGAGTGATGCCATTCGGTTTAGCTAATGCCCCGGGAGTCTTCCAACAGCTAATGTCAATAGTGTTAGGAGGATACGAGAGCTTTGCCATGGCGTATTTGGACGATATCTTGATATTTTCGGAGACAGTGGAACAACATTTTTTCATTTAAGACAGGTGTTGGGAAGGTTGAGGAAACACGGATTAAAATTGAAATTGTCAAAGTGTCAGTTTCTGAGGGAAGAAACTAGGTATTTAGGCTTCGTCATAAACGGAGACGGTATTAAACCCGACATGGATAAGGTAAAGGTCATAAGGGAAATGCCAGAGCCTAAGACAGTGAGGCAGGTAAGAGGTTTTATAGGAGCTATAGGCTACTACCGGCGCTTCGTCCCGGCATTTTCAAGAATTGCCATACCGCTAGTGGCCCTGACGAAGAAATACGCTAGGTTCAAGTGGACAGAGGACTGTCAACGAGCATTTGATTCGCTAAAGGAACAGTTGACAACCGTCCCACTGCTGACGTACCCAGACCTCAGCAAGCCCATGATATTATACACGGATGCCAGTGAGCAGTGTGTAGGAGCAGTACTTACCCAGCCGTGTCCTGATAAGGAAGGACCAGTGCCAGGCATACCAGAGGAAGTACCGATATACTTCCTCTCCCATAAGCTCTCAGAGACACAACAGAGGTGGCCAGTAATAGAGAGGGAAGCATATGCTATCATGTATGCTCTCCAAAAACTGGACTACTATTTAAACGGTGCGGTCTTCACTATAAAGACAGACCACAAGCCTCTGCAGTACCTATTGCAGGCAGAGTGGACAAATAATAAGAAAATTCAACAGTGGGCACTTAAGTTAAGTGGCTACCACTGTAAGATAGAGTATTTGGCAGGAAAGGAAAACACGTGCGCAGATTTACTCTCAAGAATACCGAAACAACTGGAAGAAAGATCTGTAAAGGTAGAACAGGGAGTAGATGATAAAGCCTATAGAATAGGAGTAATTAACTCTAATAAGCTAAAAGATCGCCCTATATTAGAATCGGACGAAGAAGGGGACGCCCAGATAATAACCGATCCCTACTGGACAGAAGGAATTGAAAAGGAGCAAGCAGACAGTGAAATAGCTGCTCTGAGAGAGAAGGTAAAGGCAGGAGAGACCACCAAGTATGCCATAATAGAGGAAAGGCTGTATTATCTCTCAGGAAGGGATGAAGAAGTCAAACCCAAGTTGTATGTGCCCAAAAGTTTAAGACCAGAGATATTGGAACAGTGCCACGAAAGGTTGGGTCACATGGGAATTGATAGGACATGTGATCTCATAGGAAGAAAGTACTATTGGCCCAAACTGTACGGAGAAGTCACTAACTATGTTCGAAGTTGTGTAGTGTGCCAGTCGCAGAGCAGAAGGCAGGAAATGGCACCCTTGGAGGAGACAGACGTACCAAACTTCCCCTTCGAGAAAGTGAGTATGGATGTATCAGGACCATATGGGGAAACTGCACAAGGAAACAACTATATAGTGAGTTTTGTCGATTGGCTAACAAATTGGCCTGAAGCATTTGCAGTACCAGACAAGAAGGCCAGAACTGTGGCCGGGTTGATAATAAGTGAAATCTTCCCTAGGTATGGTGCCCCTGTGCAATTGGTAACAGATAATGGCACGGAGAATGTGAACAGCATCATGAGAGAAGTTTTGACAGGTTTGAATGTAGAGCACATAAAAACATCCCCATATCACCCCCAGGGAAATGCTAAAGTGGAAAGGTTTCATAGAACCTTGGGAGATGTATTGGCCAAGTTGGTCAGAGAAAACATTGGAAATTGGGACTTGTATTTGACGCAGGCTCTGGCGGCCGTGAGGTTTACGATAAACGAAACCTCCAGATTTTCTCCTTTTTTTTTGTTGTTTGGCAGAGACGTGGTCCTGCCTGTAGATAACCTACTGAAGCCCCGAAGAAGGTATATGGGAGAAGATCATCATCAACTATTGCTGGAACAGCAACATAAGATATTCGTACAGGCCAGAAGAAGAATAAAGAGGGCCCAGAAGAAAAGAAATGAGAGGGTGAATGCTGAAAGAAAGGTGGTAGAATTGAAGGTTGGAGACCCTGTCTACTATAAAATCCACCAGAGAGAAGGAAAACTGGACCAGAGATGGGAACCGTACTACCGGATAGTGGAGCAGACGGGCCCAGTATCATATGTAATATGGGATCAAGTGGCAGGACGAGCGAGGAGGGTTCATGCCAATGATCTGAAGAAGGCTGAAATAGCTAACCTGGAAATGAGCGAGCCGAGGCCTAAGAAGACAAGGAAAAGGAAGGTAACTCTGGTTGAACCGGAAGGAATGGAGACGGAGGAAGACTCCGAAGAAGATGAGGAGATAGGTCGACTTGACCAGATAAACGAAGCAGTCCGAGTGACAGAGTTGGAACCCTCAGCGGGGATTAGCGATGTTCAGTCGTCGACTGAATCAGTGCAGAGAAGACCCCGTGAGATCGCCATCACACCCCCATGTCCGAAGAAAAGGAAAAAAAAAAGACGAAGAGGTCCAATCAAGCAGTCGAAGGCTCTAAAAAGAGGCACCCTGAACAGGACGAAGGGCCCAGCGAGTGGGAGGAGGAGGATCAAATACCCCTTTCCCAGCTTAAGGAAAGGATAAGGAACAGGAGAAGTTTAGACATAGAGTCGAGAGGTATTGAAGACATTCAAGGCGAAGACTCTAAACAGAAAGAAGAATCAGGGGATGAAGAAGAGGACAAAAAACCTCCTGGACGGGAGTTAAACACAGAAGGAAGGGTGGAGGTTGAGCAGGAATCACCTCGGAAGATGAGATCAGGGAGGGAGAAGAACCCCAAATCTCAGTAGAACAAAAGGGCTGTGCAGAATAGAAGCATTTAGTGTCGACAGATAACGACACTGGCTCATCCAAAATCCTATTGGCTGACTATGGTAGATGTGAGTGGGGGGGATGGAGTCGCGGGCTGCACCTCACAAGGGACGGAAGAAGATCATTGGCATTGTTGATTGATCACCAGTGGTGTCATGAAGTACGACCTTTAGAGTGGGCGCCACGCACACCTGACCGGACCATTCTGTCTGCTAGAGGTTAGTTAGGGGAGGGAAGAGCCGAACTAAGAAAAAAAAGTTATGAAATGATTGAGTGATGAGTCGAGCGAGACTAAGTGATTGTGAAGAATAACAACAAGAGAATTTGTTACCTTTCAGGAATGATAGCAAGGTACAAGGTGGAAGCAGACTACATAGCATTAAATTCGGGGAGAACGAAATTCATGTTGCTATCAGCTGAAGAAGCTAGAAGGTGTAGAGATGATACCCTGGGGACTTGTACCTCGTTGAGCCCTATCTATAAAACTGGTAACCGCAAACTGTGCATACTAGAATTGTTTGAAGGGAGAGGGGAAGGAATCAAAAGAATCTGCCAAGTAGAGGTATTAACAAACTCGGCATTACCACAAGCTATCAGTGTTTCAGACGGGGTGTGGGCAGTAGCCACACAGAAACATATCAGCCTGTCTAGGGTGTGGGGGAGAGTCCACAAGGACATTAAGAATAAGGCCACCGTTATCCCTGGTGACGCTACCCATGGGATGTTCGGCGGTTGGGGTGTCCATCTCCTTGCCCCCTATTACCAGATGGAAGAAAGGTATGAAGAAAAAGATTCACTCATAGAGATGATTGGTAGAGGCTTAGTCAATTGTACAGAATTATGGGAGCCGATAGTGAAGAGATTCTCTAATGTCACCTTAAATAAGATGCCAGTATTAATGAAGCCAATAGAAAAGATCGATATGGATCACTTAAGGGATAAGTTAAGTGCGTTGGGAGACGAAGGTGTAGCTTGGGAAGACGATGAGCAGATCGCGATAAGTTGGTCAATAGTGATGGGTACATTCCTAGTTATAGCCATCGGGTGTAATAATATGGAAGATTTAAGAAGATTGGTAAGAGAACGACAGTCGAGTGACAGTCTAGTGAGCATGCAACAACTCGAGAGGGAGATGCCGAGCAGTGTTCCTTACTCAGACAGGACTGGCGAAGAAATTGCTGAAAGACCAATGGAGGAGGCTGGCGTGAGACCACCACGTGCGGCGGAAAAACCTCCCACGGCAGAGAGGAAAACATTGACCAAGAAGAACAAAAACCTAGTGAACACATCTGCACCTACAAACACACGCACACATTACCTTGCATGTAGAACAAAAGAAAATGAAAAGAACATTGCATGTAGAACAAAAGAAAATGAAAAGAACATTTCATTGCATAGAACAAAAGAAAATGAAAAGAACATTTCATTGCATGTAGAAGAAGAAGAAAATGAAAAGAACAAAAGAACAAAAGAAAATGAAAAGAACATTTCATTGCATGTAAAACAGAAGAAAATGAAAAGAACATTTCATTGCATGTAGAACAGAAGAAAATGAAAAGAACATTACATCGCATGTAGAACAAAAGAAAATGAAAAGAACATTTCATTGCATGTAGAACAAAAGAAAATGAAAAGAACATTTCATTGCATGTAGAACAAAAGAAAATGAAAAGAACATTTCATTGCATGTAGAACAAAAAAGAAAATGAAAAGAACATTTCATTGCATGTAGAACAAAAGAAAATGGAAAGAACATTACCCTTGCATGTTAGAAAGTAGAATAGAATTGCATGAGACAAATGCATGGTGCATGTTAAATGATGTAATTGGGTTTAGGTGTCATTTACGGGTAAATGACAAATCGGTTAGGGGAGGATTGTGGCACCTTGCATTATTAGAAATATTCATAGAAATATGATTTAATTTTTTCTTACTCGGTTTACTAAACAGGTTGTTGATTTTTTTTTTAAAACGGAAAATAATTGAGTTGAAAATAATTCACTAAGATTGTACTTAGACGATCCTAGGGGAAGAAGAAGAAAAGGAAAGAAAAAAAAAAAAAAAAAAGAAAGAGAGGTTGGAAATACAAAACCCGGTCATTAACAAAAAACACGAGTCAGAAAGATATCTTGGCCTGCATGTGGCCGATTTTTTTTAAAGACAATTGGAAGAATAGAATTAGAAATAATAAGTCAAAAAAAAAGGAAAAGACATGATATCAAAACGGGCCGCTTGATGAAAACCAGATATCGGTCAAAACATCTGACCTACTTTTGCGTAGAAAGACTCATTATCAATTTGGAGTAAAGGGAAATTTTTAAGAACAATGAGAAACGAAATCTTAATCAGAGAAAAAGTGTTTTTGGGTTGAGGGGAGTGACCGGTGGAACTATATACAGATCCTGACCTATTAAGAATTAGAAACCTACGATAATAAAGTGGGAACATTTTCAATGTAGATAATTAAGATTTTCTGACTGTCGGGTCTGACAAAGACGGGAGGTGAAGGGACGATTGTCTCAGTTCACAGATAGCGCCAATATTCTTCCCTGAAGTCACATCTAATTAGCGGCGGGCTGTTTGACAGAGCCCAGGTGAGAGAAAGCCAAGATTGTCATTTTTTTCGTACGTGCAGAAAAGGCAAAATTGGATTTTGTTTTTTTAAAAACAAGAACGATGTAACCACGCCCGAAAGGAGGAGAAAGGATGCTCGATCAATAACAATTGGTCGGAAACGGTCACGTGATCTGCAGAAAAGAAGAGAAAGAAATGCCCGATCAGGAACCATTGGTCGAAAAACGGTCACCTGACATACGAGAGACTAAGAGAGATGGGTGTGCACCTCCCCACCAAAGGCACTGTGAGGAAGTAGGGGTGAAAACAATAGCGATAATGGGAAATCAAAAATAATGCGACTTTTGGAATTATCGAGAAAACCCTGACGCCGACAGACCCACCCCAGTTTGTTGCGGCGTCAATAAAAGCAGGACCCCAGTCGACAGAAATCAGTTGGAGTGGAGTTGCAGCTGGACCGCGGGCAGGGATAGAGCCTGAACGCGGGCATCAGGCCCGATTTTGCTCGCCCCTTTCCAGCCCAAGGGCAAGAGAATCCTCAGACAAGAAAATCCTTCCAGCCCCAAATCGAAGAAGAAGAAGATCTTTAGGCAAGCCTCAGAGAAGTTGCAGCCAAGTCGAAGAAGAAGAAGATTGCTCGAAAGCCGCAGAGAAGTTTACAGCCAAGTCGAAGATAAGAAGAAGAGTTTTGCAGGCCAAGACAGGCCGAAGAATTGCAGGCAGACAAGAAGAAGAATTGCAGGCCAGACAGACAGCAAGTTGTGGCAGAGTTACGGCAGAGAAGTTCAGCCCCGGACGGCAGACGAGAAGAGATCACCAAGAAGACGACGACAGAGAGTTGCGGCTGAGTTGCGGCAAGAGATCCTTCCAGCCCAAGTCGAAGACAAGAGAACTTCCAGCCTAAGTCGACGAAGAAGAAGAAATACAACTCAAGTCGAAGAGAAGAATCAACTGCGAATGATCGATAGAAATTAGCCCCAGTGTCGAACCAAACCACACTCCGACATACACAATTCTAAAGAGTAGGCAATTCGAAATCTTTAGGTTGTGTGATAGAAGCTTGGTGCCATAGTCCACAGAGCGGGTCGGGAAATAAGAACAATTTTTCTTTATGTAACGGACATTAGATATAAAAAGGTTGTCACCTTTTTTTTTATCATCAATTTTTTGTCTCGTGAGTTTTTTTTTTTCTTTTATTTGTGTTTTGCCACCCCGTCGGACTCAACTTGTATCGGCCCCAATCCCTGCTGGTCCCGTCTGTCTAAGATCTAAACACAGCGTGGGTAGACAGACCGGAGATCAGTACAGTTGCTTCAGTAACCAGGTATTGGAAGCGAGTTGGGAAAGGCGAGGCTGGTGATCATCCAACCAAGGGGTTGGAGCGGCACGCTTGGAACCAGGAGGAGCAAAAAAATGTAAATCTGCGGCCCATGACAATAAAATGTTAAAGATTTTATAGAAAAAACGTTTGTATTGAAAACTTTCTTTTTTTAAAAATATATAATATGTAAATGTATCTTAAACCAAAACAATATATGTAATAATTATAAATCAAAAATTATTTAACAACAAAAATATTTACTTTTTTCGTTTATTTGATCTTAAATTGCATGCCTTCTCCTCCAATATAAGTTATCTTGATTTTCATTTAGCCTGAAGTATATTAATTGCAGTTCTTAAATTAAAAAAAATATCTGAAAACTAATAAATAATTGTTTCAAAATAAAATAAATTTACCTTTGTATCGTCCATCAGTGGATGAGCACCGTCGGATAAGATTAGTTTTCCTTTTGTTTTTATTCATGTATTTATATACCTGTACATGATTGGGATGTGATTTTATATCTATTTTCATAAGTGTGTTTGCCTTGCAGAGATGCAATATAGACACTGTAAGGTGTTGATGCAGGTGTTTGAAGACCATTTTCTTCCGGCTGACAAAAGCACTGTCTGCATTGTCGTTTGTTTTCTTTTAACGATGTTTATTAACTTTGTCCGCCAGTCTTTTAGCTTAGCTAATATTGACTTTGCAGAATTAATAACCGCAGATGCACAATCAATATTTGTGTAGACTTCGCAAGGATCAATTGTTTTCGAAATGGAAGGTGAGTAAACAGGGGCATTTAAGAGAGTAGCACAAATGCTTCCATAAATATTTCTAGCAGAGAAACAATGTAGGCAGGATATATGCAATTTCTTACCTAATATCGATAAAGATTAATAACGATGGTTTCCTCTTAATAATATGACTTTAGAGTAGTGCAATCTTTTGCAGGACGAGTCTGCTTGCTTTGAACGTTGATTGGTACTCAAGTTCACCCCAGAATCATATGTAAACTCGTATATACAATCCATCGAGGAAGAAATCCTTTGGTTATTGTGCAGCTCCTGAATGTATCTTCGTCCAAGGTATGGCGATAAATTATATCCTTTGATCGGAAGATTGGAGGTTTTGAGAAGGGTGGAACCACCTCTTAATTGCTGTTGTTCCTAGGTTCACCCTGACCTCGTGTGGTAGCACTTGTAAAGGGCCCCATATATTGAAAAAATAGTGAACCCCCAACTATAATTCAACAGTGCAGACAGTGTATGAGCAGCCATACATTTTATAGGAAAATGACAGTCAATGCAACATATAACATATAGATATACATTTTTATAATAAATATTACCAACAATAAAGTTTATGATCTACAAAATGTATATCTAAAATACATACCTTTACTCTGAGAGTAGAAATGTATTTACAAAGTATATGTAATTGAAACATAACATTACTTAAAAAATAGTTAAATTTCGGCATTAAATAATCCATAGATTTTGATATGACGTTAAACAAAATCAGCCAATCTATTTTGCATATCTATAAGTTTACTCTTCGTTCATGCATAGAATATTGCTGCCATATATGGCCTGATGCTATTAACCTTCAGCTCTTTGATAAGGACCAAAATAAGAATCGGTAATATTTATTGGTCCTGATCTGGCGTCTCGGCTTCATGAACTTTCCCACCGTCGTAATATTGCCGCTTTCTGCGTTTTTATAAATACTTTCATGGTAATTGTTCGGATGAGGCCTTCTCCATGGCATCTAAACTTCATGAATTTAAGGGGGCACGATGGAGTCATAGATAGCGGCTCGGATTTAGGAATCGGAGAGCTGAGTTCAAATTCCAGCAATGGGTAAATAGCAGGAGAAACCGGGTTCTATAGCTTTGAATGGCAACTGGTCCCCCGGAGAAAGAAATGGCAACCTACGACAAGAAAATCTGCCGCGTCAGTCATGTATCGAAAGATACATAATCGCCTAAGTGTGTATCACACATGGCACATAACTAACTGAATGACAATAGTGACGCCAAGATCTCATCAATTTTCAGTTTTTTTTCTCGTACATCTCGCTTGTGGTACTTCTTTCCAGGATCATGCTTTCCAACCAACGTTGCTGTCCTTTTGATTACTCTTTTCTCTTTCTGATTATAACTAATGTTTCTATTCTTAATTCCTTCATCAACAGTTTTTTTTGTACAACCTTGCTTTCCAGGGCCAACAACCTTTTGAATGAAAACTAAAAAAACAAACTGAATAAAACAAAAAAAACTGGCTCAGCTGACTTTTACCATGATTTACAAGAGTCAAATCAGAAGAAATTTACAAATCTGCTAAGGTATCTGGGCTGGTGCTTTAAAATTCTCACTTTACCGTTTTAACAATGTTCAAAATCCTCTATGCAGCCATGGAGGAGATTAATTATTTCAAACCTGGCAGCGCACTTCCCAAAGACGAAACGTTGCAAACCGATTGATATTTTCCATTGTAAATATTCAGATGTATTACATTCTTGCGATCAACCAATCCCGACATTTACACTCTAGAACGGGCCAGGCCGTGTACAAGACGTCGAATCATCCTGTTTCTCTTCGTACTCCATTGGAGAAAACGAAGGTTCATCTAAATGCTTATTCTTGAAATGTTTTTATTCATTATAATTAAAAACTTTAATCCCTTCAGATCTAGGATAAACTCTTACCTATCCAACATATCCGCATAAAGCATATTTACTTCCTCTTTTTACAACATTTGTTTTTTAATCCTCTATCTGAAGCGGTACTTTATTATTTCGTAGAAGCTGCAATACAACATTGAACGAGTAAGTAGTGAAGATTTATACTCTTCTTATTTTTAACTGAGAAATATTATAGCAAGTCTCTAGGAGAAGAGGTTTACAATATATGGTGTCTCATAACAAAGATATCGTAAACGATAAGAAGTTAATTTACTGTTCATAATTTAAACTGATTATTCGACGGAGATTTACTGAAATTCGAAACTAGTCTAAAAAGTCTGAATATTGTTTCTGTACATCAGTTGTTTTTCCTGTCTCAAAACCAATTAAGGCCGTAAGGTCCCCACATATTTTGCACTAATTACATATCTACGAGCAGGTAACTATCCAGTCTGATTTTGAAATTAGTCCTCCATCTCTTAGACTGATTGGTAGGAAAAGAAAGCCCAATCAGTCTTACTATTTAAACATAGATGGGGAAAGATGCGTTTTCCAAGGCCATTATCGTAAAGTTAACGAACCAGAATGGCACGGGAAGTGAACCCCACCATGTCTTCCTCACATGCCGGCCTGAAAAAAAATTCTCTAAAATTTACGAACCCCTGAGCATTTCAGATCATACACTAGTCATTATCAAGTTTGAGGCCAAAGCAGAGTATCCCCTGATGTAATTTCCATAGAAAAATTTTCCGGTACACGAAAACCGAATTGGACAGCTTTAGATCATACACGGCAGAAGAAAATCACTTAATCTTCTTCAAACATACTATTTTCAAACTTGCTGCCTTAATCTCAGAGTGGATCATTTCTAGAATGGAGAAATTTATAACCCAGAAAAATTACATCAAAAAACGGAAGGCCACACCTGGTTCAAACCTGAATTTGATGCAACCATATTTCACTTTAACAACTAGTATCCTATTTCTCACGAGGAACGATGTATTAGAACACTTAATGCATTCAGAATTGCCTGAAATCATTGAGAGATTGTTCTAGAAAATGTAAAACTAAGCTATGCCCAAACAATCCAGGCCAAAGTTTAAAGCAAACAAATTGGTTTGGCTTGATTTGTTTTACCGCATATCAAACGAAATGGGTTATTTAATGTCGACGAGATTTTTATTGCTTGTAATTTTTTGCAGTTGGACGTAGTTTATTGTCTTACCCATGACACGGATTTATTTTATCGTCATACTCAGGACGGGCAAACAAATTGATTCACGTGATTTCTGGAAGAGCTACGAACGAATTCGGAATAGATGTAAAGCGTCACTGCCTACTATTATCAATTAGCTCAAAGTTATCTCATTATCGTCAGGTAACGAGAAGCTCTTTGCATTGATCTTTGCTTCTAACTCAACGTCTAAGCGAGCGCAATCTCACTTATATTTTCATTACAACGATAAGAAGCGGGTAGTTTAAGAATATTAACCCGGAGATATCCACTACTTTAGCGAAATTATTTAAACGTGAAGAAACCTCCCCAAATCTTTGGAAGTTTTCAAACGTATTCTATGTTATCAAGAATGTGGATAAGCACTAATCCCCTTCATTGTTTAAACAAATCTGCCTCCTCAGTGTCATTAGACAGCTTTGTGAAGCTATAATCAACAAAAAGATTGTTGATCACCTCGATAATAACAACCACTTTAGCAACAAACAGTAAGGGTTTTGATCGGCTTGGTCCAATGCTCATATGCTAAGTGTAATTATTCACAGAATCATTGAGACACTGTACAACACTCAAAGATCAATGCGAGAGATATTTCAAAGGCTTTTGACAAGTTCTGGCAAAGAGAGTTATTGTACAATCTCTCTCGTTATGGAATCAGTGGAAAATATTTCTCAAGTATAAAGTCCTTCTTAACGGGTAGGTTCCTGAAGGTAGCTGTTGACACCCAGTCCACTCAGACCCATGCATACAATTCAGGTGTCCCGCAAGGTTTGTTTCTAGGTCCAATCCTCTTTCTATTTTGCATAAATGATCTGCCTAAGCGTTTATTCCGATTATTTGTGGATATCTATTGTGAAGATACAACGGTATAAGAGGTGCACCTCCAAAAGCCCTCGATGACCGGAGCTTAGCAGTTGATCTCTCCTCTGATCAGACAGGTCGGGACAGGAAAACTGGCTGGTGGCATTGAATATACCGAAAACCACAACAGTGACATTCACCGAGCAGACCCAGAACTTTCCCAGATTGCAATAAGCAAATAATCTTTTTCGGTGAGCCCCCATTCATTATTCACCTATTGGTGCTAAAATTCAACCCAAACCTCGGAACTCAGACATACGATCTATCCCTAAAGATGCTGAAATAATCGTCGATACCCTTGTGTATTAAACTGATTTCCTCTACCTTTAATATCCGCATTCTGAGTAAGACAATAAACTATATACGATAGCAAGGCCTCTGATCAGGATGTTTTGTAGAGTGAGGAATCACCTCTTAATTGCTGGTGTTGCCAGGTACACCATGCTCCGGCTGCTTCCACCTGTTAGGGTCCCAGCTACAGGCAAATAGTTAACCCCCAAACTGGGAGTCAAAACGTGCAAAAATAGGTTTTAATACCAGTAAATATTTTTTTAAATAATTATTACCAGCAATAAATGTTTGAAGAAAGATTATTGCCAGCAATACATTGTTACGAGCAATACAATTTTAGAAAAAATGTTACCGGCAATACATTTTTGTAAAAAAAATATTACCAGCAATAAATTAAAATATTAAAATGTTTATATTTTCTTATGTGTACCATTTTGTTTATAATTACTCGGTGGACGACGTTGAGAGCAATAACGGAGCCGTACCAAAACTAAGAACTCGGCGAGATATCCCTAGACATTGCTAGTGGAACGAGAACATTCTTCCCCCGTAAATTATATAGAGAGTTCAGTTCAGAATTCCCTGTAGGTTACCCAGCTCGATATACATATAAGGAAGACCAGACAGCTCTCCAACCGAAGCGTTTTGATAACATCAACAAAGATGAAAACAATAAACGTGGATATAAATAGCGTAATTTATCCAGAAAATTTAGACCTCATCAAGAGTAGGACAACAAGGGAAGACGACCCCGCCAATTTTTTTAATAACTTCTGAAACTATGACAGGTGTATATACAGGAAAAGATCTACGAAGAATGATACTGGACATTTAAGAATTCAATACCATAATCCAAATTAATTTACTAATAGTAAAGAGTCTTCCTACATTCCCTGTTGAAGCATTGTACTGGCAAAGTGGGTATGCTGATGGCATACGTATATATTATTCGGGTTAAAAATAACATTGAACAAAAAATCCTTCCTTAAACTTTTCCAAGAAAGAAATAAAACATTCCAAGACATAAACAATGATACGGAAATTGGAATGGCGGAAGTGGTAGCACCTCCATGGAATCGATCGTGAAAATTCAGAATGTGAAATCTGCAACAAGATATTTCATGTAAATCATTATATGGATCTATTATGATAAATTTTATATATAAGATAATGAAATTGAATATATAACAGGCTGGGCTGCAAGTAATTTCGCCTAACACCATAAACTATTGCACTAGTTATATGACTAAGAGAAAATCGCCCCTAGAAAATCATAATTCTCCAGTCTGGTTTTGAAATCAGTTTTCCTTCTATTAGACTGACTGTCAGGAAAAGAAAGCACAATCAGTCATACTATTTAAGCATAGAATCGGATACAGTCATGCTTTTTCCAAAGCGTCGTACTCGCTTTTGTTATGGTTGTATAATTTAGAAAACCAGCGACGGGGTTATGAACATATTAGTCATTATATCCTCTGTACTAGGTGGGGAATCATTCCAATGAGTCAAATTTTGAGTTAGAAGAGAATTTCCGAGCAAGGCATTCAAATTTTAGGGTGTAGAGAGATGGCCTTGTCTATATTATCAGAAATACTATCTAGCACACAACATTCATGAGAGAAAGGGTAATGGTAGAGAAGGAAGAGATAGCTGACTGAGTTAAGTGTAGGGAGACGGAGTCAAATGTAAGAGTGGTGTGGAGATTCAAGAGAGAGTTCCCCAGCCAGTAGATGATGTTCGCGGACCAGGCCATGCGTGTGGACATTAGATTCCTTTCTAAGGAGAGGAAGATAGCCAGGAAATGAGGGGTTGAAGATTTAAAATTAATTTTGCAGCGAGCTAAAATGTCAAGATGAGGAAATATTCCACACTGTAGAATTTGTTTCGAATACCACGAATGTTGGAGAAAGAAATGTTGAAGTGTTTAGGGGATTTTTGTTGATGGGTTTTAGTTTTATATCTTTGGTAGCTTATAGTCATTGTCTATTGTTTTAGTAAGGATAGGCCCAGGTTAGTATTAACAGTCGCTCCACTAGTGTAACATGTGCAGGAAGGAACATGGCGCAGATTGCTAACATAGTGTCGCCTCGGTGTAGCCCGCCGGTGAAGCTTGAAGGGACGCCCTTTTATTCGCAACTTGACACTGCAAGAACCATGATATTATGCAAATGTTAATCAAAGATGACACTCAAGATGCTACACAAGAGTTCGGGCTCCTAACTGTCATACGGGAACAGCAACTAGAAAACTCTCACCCCGGTAGTGTCAGTATGAAGATACGTTGCCACCATCCACACACATCACAAACAAATTAATGACAGCACCTTTGTTAATACCTGATTAAAGGGAAGGATCTAGGAACCCATTCCTAAAAAGGAAACAATGTAATCCTGTTTAAGAGAAGGTAGAAGAGTATAAACCCGATGGCAGAAAAGCCTATTAAAACTCCTATTAAAATAAAATAAAAACTACAAACGAAAACAAATACAAAACAGTCCTGGTTCTGGCTTCTATTTATTTCGAGAAATGAATATTCAGATATCTTTTTTGGAGAGTCAATCAGTGGTGATATTATTTTTGACCATGAGATGTTTAACATAGTATATTCGGAGGGAAAGTAATAGGAGGTAGGGATCTATCTATAGAATCTTACAGGAGACGGCATCAATTTTATGAACGGAGCAGACTGAATTCATTTCAATGTTGCTTTGGTATAATTAGGGTAACTTTCTTTCAAATGAATTTTTCTGATTTCTATTGCCGAAAGCATACTATGTCTCACTTGGCACGGGAGGAGATGGTCGGGGGAAGATGAAAGACCGCTTTTCTTAATCAACCTACATTTCATTCGTCTTCTACCAAGGACGGCCAGTCAACCAAACATGAGTGGCACTTGAGATGATATATATATATATATATATATATATATATATATATATATATATATATATATATATCATCTCAATAACACATATGTATGTGTGTGTATGTGTGTGTGTTTGTGTGTGCGTGTATGGGTGGACACAGTTGAAAAGGATTACGTTTCAGATTAACGCGAAAATAAGTAATTAATTAAATAAACAGTATTTTTAATAAATAAATACATTATTGAGACAACCGAAAGAAGAAAGACAAATATTTTTCAGATTTTTAAATAAAGCTCTATCGATTTAAACATATTTTACTTCCATTTACAGGTTTTTTGTTATTCTCCAATCAAAAACCGAGATCGAAATGCTAAGGTCATTACTGTTTTGAAGATATAGAAGGGATCAATTTTAATAACATTGCTATTTTATTATAAAAGAAATCAGCGAATGACGCTTATTTATTAAGAGGATAAAAGATCGCATTGAAAAAATAATAATAGCAACTGTATTTAAAAATCGATTTCTCATTTATCTCAATTAAGCCAAAATTTGAAATTACTGAAAGGTATCTAAGGGTAAAATATATATAAAATGTTTATATTATGTACATATTTGTGATCAGATTTTACTTGACACACCAAATGTAAAGCAAATGTATATATTTAATTGTCATTGTTTCAAGTTGACACACGGTCACATACTTTAAGTTCATAGTTTGCATGAATGGTATCTTTTCAACATGACAACGAAAGCAAAATAAAAAATGGTATATGAAATAATATCATACAAACTTCCCCAATAGTATATATATATATATATATATATATATATATATATATATATATATATATATATATTGAATGTTGTTTGGGTAGTCAAATTTAAGGTTAATTTGCCGGAGGTCGTTTGTTTGTTTGTTTATTTAGGTTAAATTATTTTGCTTGTTTTATTTTTTATTTTTATTTCTTATCTTATATATTTATTTATTTCTTTTTATTTTAATCGGTGTTTTATTAAGGTAGTAAAAATATGTTTATATCGCTTGTTTAATAGTTTTGTTTTGGTTTGGGAAGATAAAGCTATTTATTCAATTTTGGGTTTGATTGCTGTAGTTTATTCTAAATATTCTTTTGGACAAAGCAGTTTTTAATTTTTTTATTACTTCATTTATTTATTTGGATTGATTATATTTACTTGTTTTTTTTTTTCTAACGGTTAATTTGTCGTGATCGGTGTGTTAGCTTGCTTATTTATTTGTATTTAGATTAATTTATTTTATTTGTTTTTTATTATTTATATATTATACTGTATATTTTTATTTACTCTTTTCGGTTTCCGATTTTTAAGTAACGGAGCATATTCTTTTTATCGTTATATAACTGTTATAGCTGTGTTTTTCGTCAGATTTTTGGTTCGTTATTTTATAGTCTAATATTTTGGTCATAATGGTTAGTTAAGTTGTTTAATATTTTCTTGACTTATTTCGGTTCAGTAATTTTTAATTTTTATCTATATATTCTATTTCGTCTATTCTAACGGGTGTGATTTGGTAATTTGTTTGGGTTATATATTTTCTTTTATTATATTGTAATTTATTTATTTATACATATTCTGAAGGCTGATTTTTTATATATATATATATATATATATATATATATATATATATATATATATATATTCTGAAGGCTCACATTTGGGAGTTAAATTTAAGGCTTAAAAACGAATAATGTTTCAATCTTTTAATATTTTTTATAAATTCAAAACTGACTGTTAATACTACTCATAACAGTTTATTTTGGAAAGAGGCAAACATTTTTTAGTGGCCAATTCCAACAAGTTGATATTGCTTTCTGCAGTGATAACATGAAGCCATGAAATGCCTGTCAGAGAGTATTTCAATACGAGGCAATGGCAAGCAACTGTCAGAACATCTACGATGATGATGAAGATGTCGAATATTGTATTCAACACCATCGCTAACGTATCCACCGACAAATTCAAAAACTGTTACCTAACGCTCACTTTCATCATAATAGGGTTCTTATCTGTGCCAAGAAGCTGTCTTTTTTTTAATTTTTTTACTGTCTTTCTTGGATGCATCAAATTCCGTTCGCGA
Source organism: Acanthosepion pharaonis (assembly GCA_903632075.3). Taxonomy (NCBI): domain Eukaryota; kingdom Metazoa; phylum Mollusca; class Cephalopoda; order Sepiida; family Sepiidae; genus Acanthosepion; species Acanthosepion pharaonis. Next base: position 138,288 of record CAHIKZ030002572.1, read on the forward strand.
ATCACGTAAAATAGCGTAGCAAATAGTTGTTACTTCGAAGCATCTCGGGAATTCTGAAAAGACGAATGTGAATAATGGAAATTTTTTCCCTTGCTTTAACGTTACCATGGTGACGTAAAATCAGCATATGATTGGTCAGATTGAACGGCAAAGAAAGCACATCCATCGAGAGGTTATACAGGCCAGAGACCAGTGTCCAACTTTGCTAATTTCTCATAGGGACGAGAGAAACTCATAGGTGTATGTGAGAGTTAAATTCGACCCCAATCCTATCATTTGAATTCCGTTTCTTTCTGGCATTATCCACTTTTGAATACGATATGCAATGTAAGAATGGCATATCCGCTCGTTTTTATATCGTTATAGAATACTCGAGAGTAGCTTTTCTATGATTTCTTTCTTTTGGTGTACATGTTCGCACATGTCATCACGTTTCGATTTAAAAACGTGCTTTATGTTGTGATTACAATGTTCCCGATTAAAGTAATTACTAATGGCTCACATTTTGACAAATCTTTCACATTTTGAAAGCATAAATGACTCCACGTACACGGAGGTGACCTTAAAATTTTGGCACCCCCCCAAAAAAAAAATCAACCAATCGGAGAATGTATCATCTTTGGTTGATTCTATCTTTCTTTTAAAAGAGCGCGCAGATTTTGAATTATGGACTTCATAATGGTGTCTCAAGGCTAAAATAGCCTGACGATGTACATCATCCTTCATGTTGGAAGGAGAAATAGATGATTTTTTTTACTATTCCACGTGTTATTAATAATTGGGTGCTTTAATGAATGTTCATTCAAACATGTTTTGTTAAAGATAACAGCAATATAAGGTCTCAAATATTATTATGATTTTCTTCTCATTGCCGTCAATTGTATTGCAAGGTGTAATAGAACAATCTACAATCCTGTTAAAGTCCAAGACCTTACGCTTGGTTTTAATCAGTAGCAAGGAATACAGAAAATAACTGTCATTCATATCCCGTATATCTCTACAATTTTAAATTGGACGTTTCAGTTTGAAATTATATACATTATATATATCATACAAGTTATATATTATAAAAAATACATATTTGAGTCTTTGTCTATTAAAATGTTTTGCGTATTTGTAATTTTTTCCTGTTTATTTTGAAGGTTTTAAAAGTACATTTCTGATTTTTTGTGAAAAAGCAATGGATGATTTAATTAGATACAGAAACTTACGTTTATTAAAAAACATCGAAATATAAAAGTATGTGTTTATTATGGAAAGAATATATATAAAATTTTCAGGTTAAAATACTAACGATTATGAAATATTTGGAAAACTTGAAAGGGAAATTTCTCAGTACCGCCAATTATATGAAAATCAGAAGAATACCATTCGTCAAAACATTCTAAATAAGCTTTGCTTTAAAAAAAAGATGTTAATAAATCATTGCTTTTTAGTGTATTTTCTCATATGTACATATATTTTAATCAAAAAGTGCGCAAATTAGAAATAAATTGTAAATGAAACTAAACTATCAGGTACAAGTTACAGCGTTACCTGTAAGCTATATTCGACTAAAGTTGTTTCCGTTTAGTGCGTAAATTGTAATGTACACATTAGCCGTACTAACAGATGGATTCCTGTATATCTGTATGCGTATATAATATATATATATATATATATATATATATATATATATATATATATATATATATATATATATATATATATATGTCAGTCCAATGGAGAGTGTGTGCGCAAGTGTGTGTGTGTGTGTGCGTGTGTGAAATTTATATTTTCTTATCCACACCTGCATTCAATACTGTATAATGTTATCTTTCCCATCTGATTTGTCATGTTCGACATCTCGATGCTCAACAACGTGGCCGGGCATTATCCTTTCTGATTCGAACGTCAGCGACTGCGTGAAAATTAATTTTTCATTCATGTTGATGGGCACAATATTGCATGGGTTTTCTTGAATCCCATTTCGACGGCCGACTTTTCTACCGCCTCCAGGAGAGAGCATATCCTTTGAAAATGTTCAATTTCCGCGCCATTCCATACAATCCACCAACACATTCAGGCATGACGATGTTGTCTGTTGGAGATGTAAATGCAAGTGAAGAGAGAGACTCTGGATCCATTTTAAGCACATGTTTTCTCTTTGTGCTTTCATTCCTATTCTTCTCGATTTTTTTTCTTCTTTTTATTGTCTGCCCCCAAACTGTTGTTTCTTTCTTTCAAAGTTCTTTCTGTCTTCCGTATATTCCGACATATTTTCTTCTTTTTTGTTAATTTGTTGACTTTCAGTTTTCTGTTCTGTCATTCTTATTTTTTTTTCCTTTCATTTCTTCATCATTATTTTTATTCGCTTATTAATTGATGAATGAAAAAATTATTTTCCTTTTCCTCATATATTTCTATCTTTCTTTCTTTCTTTTTTCTTTCTTTCACTCACCCCCTCATTCTACACACCTATATTCATTCATTTATAATGTATTCGTTTATACGTTAATCTATTTACACTGATTTCTTTTTTTATTTCAACATTTATTCTTTTTGTTCTTTCTTTGTTTCCAACTTTATTCCCACCTTTCTTCAATCCTTTCTTTTTTATTCATTCATTTTTAATTTATTCGTGTAGACTCTAATCTTCTTTCACTCTCTTCTTCATTCCTTCTTTTCTTTCTTTATTCCTTTCTTTTTTTTTCTTTCTTTCTTTCACTAAGTTCATTTTCTATATCAATATATTTCTTCCTTTTCTTTTTCATTTTTAATTTGTTCGTAAAATACTTTAATCATTTTCACTTCTTTCTTTTTTATTTCAATATTTCTTTCTTTCTTTCTTTCTTTCCATTCTTCTACAAAACTCTTTTTTCTTTCATGTTTTTAATTTATTCGTATATACTTTAATCTTTTCACCCCTTTCTTTCTTTTGTATACATTCTGTTTTCCTTTCTCTTGCTTTTCTTTCTTTGTTTCACTCATTTCCTTTTTCTATTCACATTTCATCCTGATTCGTTCATTCTTAATTCATTCGTGTATAATTTAATCTTTTTCACTCATTTCATTTTTTTTTTATTTCAGCTTCCTTTTTCTTTCATTTTTTTTAATTTATTCGTCTATACTCTAATATTTCTTCATTTACTTTTTTCTGTTGTCTACTTTTTTTTCTTTGGATTTTCCGCTTCTTTCTACTTCGTTTTCTTTATTATTATTATTATTATTATTATTATTAATATATTCGTATATATTCCAATATTTCTTCATTCCATTATGTCTTTCTCCATTCTTTCATTCTTTCTTCCCTCCATTCTTTATATATTTCGACTCAGGCCATATTTCTTCTCTCAATTTATTCTTTGTCTTTCATCTTTATTTTATTCGTGTATACACCAAATCTTTCTTAATTTCTTTCTTTCTCTCTGTATTTTTCTTTCTTTTTACTCTGCACAACTTTCTTCTCTCCCTTCGATCTTTATCTCTTCTTTTCATTTCATTCATATATATTCTTACTTGAGTTCTTTATATTATTTTTGATGACCCAAGCTTTTGTCGTGATGCCTTTTTTTTCTTGCCAAATCATTCCAGCCTCTTTTGTTGGTACATTCAATATTTCGACATTTGCCTGGCTTATAGATTTTACTTACTGTCTCCAACCTTCGCACTTTATCGCTGCTGTCATCGATTCATTTCTTCATATTAACCGCTCTCACCATTTCTTTCATATCAGAATATATATATATGTCTATTTCCAACAATAAGACACACGCTAACACTGGGATCATTATCATTTCTCTTTCTTCCTACATTTATAAACGGAGTTGTCATGTAATTTAGGGACTCCAATGTATTTTATTGGCACATTAGAATAAATGAATTGGACTCTTATGAATTCCATAGGTATTCAAACCTCCAGGTCAGTATATTCTACGACGAAAGATATATGTATCTGCTACCGTCATAATATGTAAATACAGACTAGAATTAAATTCTAAATTAAGTTTTTTTCTCATTGTGTGCAATTAATTGAATTAATCACTCATTGCATTTTTAAAAGAGGCCGTCCTGTTAACTAATTAGAAAGGAATATTAATTTTAATGTTATTATATGGACATTTATCACATTTAATCAAGTCTGTCGTTGCCTTACACCCTCCTGGGTATGACGAGAAACTACGTCCAACCACAACCGTTGAGGAGCGTGGAACCAACTCTTAAATGCTGATGTCCTCATGTGCGCCTTGACGCGGGGTGGTAGCACCTGTTAATGTCCCAGCTAGGGTCAAATAGTTAACCCCAAAACTGGGATAAAAAAAACACACTATGAAAGTGTAAAAATAGGTTAATAACAGAAATACATCGTAAAAAGTATTTCCCGCAAAAAAGTTTTAAAGAAAAAAAAATTACCAGCTATAAATTTTTCGAGGAAAAAAAAAAAACGAAACAATACCAACAATAAATGTTTCGAGCAAAAACAAATATTACCAGCAATAAATTTCTCAAGAAAATAAAATATTACCAGCAGTATATTTTTGAAAAAATATTACCAACAATACATTTAAAAAAAAACAAATATATTACTAGCTATACATTTTTGAGGAAAAATATTACCAGTGATAGTTTTTGGAAAAAATTATTAGCAGTAACAGATTTTTGAAAAAAAAAAAATTACCAGAAATAGATTTTTAACAAAACGAAATATAAACAGCAATAAAATTTTTGTCGACATTAAATAACCCATTGATGTTGATATGACGTAAAACAAACCGAAAACAAACAAAAAACGTTGCCGTATGACGTAAAACAAAAAACGTTGCCATAAGACGTAAAACAAACCGAAACCAAACAAAAAACGTTGCCTTACCATTTATACCCAATCCATCGTAATCGTCTTAGCATACTTTGAAGTTTGCCCACTTTCTTATTTCAGAGCGACTTATAATTAAATATAGTTGAATAGATCTAACTGAAAATAAAGAATCTTGAGCTGATTTTTTCAGCATTGCTCATACAAGAAAATGTTATCTTTTCATAACAAAAATCTAAAGAAGTGTCACTTTTATTAAGCTTGTTTATTATATGAAACATTTTGAAAGTTGTTTGTTAAAGTTCATAACGAGAATTTGTGGCATATTACTGATCTTTCTAGTGTGCGAAAAAGCATTGGAGTCAAATCAGTGATCATTGGAGTGCAAAGGAAAAAGTAAACTAATAATATTTTAAGCAGCAGATAATATGATTATTTTATATAAGTTTATATAAGACTTGCTATTTCATTTATGTTTTTTTTTAAGATAAGTCCAATGCGGTGAATGTATCAAATCAGGAAATTCTAACTGATAATTTATTTATAAGGATTCAATGATAAGGTTTCTCAGACTTCAGTTATTTTACACTATTTATATTATTCGGACTATTGTTCTCATTTTAGTCGCCATATTTATTACAACGTTTCGGCCGTTGTACGCTCTGGCATTCTTTGAATGTCGAACTGAACCCTTTATTTCACTCACTGGGGTAGACTGTTCTAATTTCACGTGCCATGTTTAACGGATGTCAAATATCAGTTATCTCCAGTTAATTCCCTTCTCCAAGTTCTCCACTGCCTTAACCGGGTATTGAACTCACACTCTTTGGGTCTTGTCACTCGATCTAACGAACGCCTTTATCCACTGTGGATAAAGAGTGTGACTTCAATACCCGGTTAAGGCAGTGGAGTTTTGAAGTGGCGAGTTAACAGGAGATACTTCACAGCTGGCATCCATTAAAACATAGCACGTTGAAAATAATCATTCTATGAAAAACAAATTTTCAGGAAAAATAGTTTTTTTAATTAGTAGCTGATAACTTTCTTTCTAGTATTGATGGGTGTTTCCTTCCTAGCTTTACGTTTGAAGTAGTGAGGAAAGCGGGCATCTTATTTATTTTAGTTGTAGCTGTTACATAAATTTCTCAGGTGATACTGTTTCAGGTATTTAGTAATTCTGATTATGCAGCACAAGTTTTTTTTTGTTTTTTTTAAAAAAAGGGATCTTTCTCCTTACGGCTAACAGGATTCATTCGATCAAATCCATTTTAACCATGTCAGAAAATGTGGTTATATGCAGCTAAAGTTTGGGTATTTCTAACGGAGTAGAGCAGACAGTGTAGTTATTACTAATAGAATAGAGCTGACAGTTTGTTATATCTGAACGAGTAGAACTGAAAGTTTAGCTCTTTCTGAATGTCTACAACTGACAGTTTAGATATATCTGAACGAAAGCTGGCAATTTATATATTTCAAAATGAGTAAAGATGAGAGTTTAGATATTTCTGGACGAGTAGAGCTGACGTTTTAAATATTTCAGAACAAGTACGGCTGTCAGATTAGATATATCCGAGCGAGTAGAGCTGAGAGATTAGACATTTCTAAACGAGTAGACATGGCATTTTATATAATTTCCAACAAGTTTGGAAGTTTAGATATTTCTAAACGAGTATATTTGGCAGATTAGATATATAGTGAGGTGTAGTCGCAAGTGTTTAGATATTTATAAACAAGACGAGCTGAGATTTTAGACGAGTCATAATCGGGTGGAGCTGACAGTCTGGATATTTTAAACCGAGGGGAGTTGATATTTTAGACATTTTAAACGAGTAGAGCTGAGAGGGTATATATTTCTGAACGAGTTGAGCTGGCAGTTTGGATATTTCTAAAAGATTAAAGCTGAGTCTATAGATATTTCTAAACGATTATAGATGCTAGTTTAGATATTTTTGAACGTGTAGAGATGACAATTTAGATATTTCTGAACGAGTAGAGCTGGCAGTTTTGATATTTTTAAACGAATAAACAGATTAGATATAGTTTTAGCGAGAAATATTGGCAATTTAGATGTATCTAAACGCGTACAGATGACAGTTTAGATATGCCTGAACGTGTGGATCTGGCAGTTTAGATATTTCTAAAATAGTAAAACTTAGTGTTTAGATATTTCTAAATGATTATAGATGGCAGTTTAGATATTTCTGAATGTGCAGTGCGGACAATTTAGATATTTCTGAACGAGTGGATCTGGCAGTTGAGATATTTCTAAAAGAGTAAAGCTGAGTGTATAGATATTTCTAAACGATTATAAATGACAGTTTAGATATTTCTGAATGTGCAGTGCTGACAGTTTAGATATTTCTGAACGAGTACAGCTGGCAGTTTGCATATTTCTAGAAGCATAGATCTGGAGGTATATATATATATATATATATATATATATATATATATATATATATATATATATATATATATTTCTAAACGAACAATTATATTTGAGTGATTAGATATTTCTGGACGAGTACAGATGAAAGTTTAGATATATGTGAACTAGTGAGTTGAGAATTTAAATATTTCTAAACGAGTAGATCTGGCAGTTTACATTATTATGAAAGAATAGAGGTGACAGTTTAAATAATTCTAAATGTGATTAGATGTGGCAGTTTATATATTTCCCAGCGAGTAGATTTCGCAGCTTAGACATTTCTAAAAAAGTGAAGCTGACATTTTAGATAATTTTTCAGATAAATCTTCAGTTTAGATATTTATAACCGAGTGGCGTTGGACCAGTTTATATATTTCTAAATGGGTAGAGCTGAGAGGCTAGATATTTTTCAGAAGTAAAATCCTCGAGAGTGCAGCCATTGAATATTATCCAAATATTAATCTTTTTCCCAATAACACCTTTCCTAACAGAATTACTACTCTCGCAAACAAATGTACACAACTCTATCACGAAATCAAAAGAAAATGCAACAATAAAAACAATATTTCCACACGTGATAGTGCATGACGTAAATTTCAGTTGACAATATGAATACAATAGCGTTTTTTCTTCTATGTTGCTAATGACATTTTTGTTTTGTTGTTAATAGTTACATTGTTTTTAATAAATTCATGTCGTTTTTTGCCTTGAAAAAAATCCACATTAGTCGAAACACGTCGCCTAATATTACAGTTTTCCTATTGTCTTTTACCTTTATACATATTTCTGAACGTTTAGCGTTGACAGTTCGGATATTTCTAAACGAGTAGACCTGCCATATTACATATATTTAAACGAGTAGAGTTGGCAAATTACATATGTCTGCACGGGAAGAGCTGACAATTTAGATATTTCGGAACAAGTATCTAATGCTGTATTGATATTTCTGAACAAGCGGAGCCGAAAGATTAGATATCTCTAAACTCGTAGAGTAGACGGATTAGATATTTCAAAAGGAGTCGACATTTCAGATATTTCTGGCAGTTTAGATATCTTTGAACGATTACTGCTGGCAGTATACATATTTCTAAAAGCATAGAGCTGGATGTTATAGATAATTCTAAACGAGTATAGTTGACATATTAGATATTTCTGAACGAGCATATCTGGCAGTTTAGATATGTCTGAACGCTAAGAGCTGATTTTTTTAGATATTTCTGAACGAGTAGAGCTGACAGTGTAGTTATTCCTGAACTAGTAGATCTGATATTTTAAATATAAATAAACGAGTGAAGATGTCTCTTGAGATATTTCTAAACGATTTGAGCTAAGATTTAGACATTTCTAATCAAGTAGTGCTGACAGATTATATATTTCTATATGAGTTGAGATGAGAGATTTGATATTTCTAGACGAGTAGAAGTAAGAGTTTAGATCGGTCATGGGCAAAGTACGGCCCTCGGTCCACATGTGTCCTGATTAGCATTCTGAATGTCACACCTAATTTCATGACGAAAAGAACGTTAAAATGTTGTTTGATTACTTTCGTTCTCACTTGTTCACTGATGTATTGCCACATACATAATCGATGATTAAGGACAACGTGTGTTGAATTTTGTGACATTTCGTTGAAATTGATTTTGTCAGCATTTTAAATTATAGACGATTTTCACTAAGGAAAGTCGTAAGTGTAATCATCTTTTGCTTTAGAAACCGGAAAATAATTATTTTTTCTCCAGAGAATAAATATATGTCTTTTAATATTTTTTTCCATTATCAGATTCATAAATTAGAAATAGATCACACAGCAATGTGTGTCAATCACGCTGACATCAGTGATAGTATTATATCAGGGTTAACTTTTTTTATAATTATAGAAGAAATATTTTCGCTGATGAAAAAAAAAATCAACTTTTCTCTTTTTCCAAGGCAGATGTTTCTGCGCAGGGTCTTTTGTTGTTAAAATGGCTGCGGTATCTGTAATAATAATAATAATAATAATAATAATAAAAATCTCAATATTGCGGTCAGCTTCATGATGAAGTGTGCCTCATGCAGTCTACTGTTCAAAAAATGTTGTCCATAGCTAGTTTAGATATTTCCGAACGACTAGATCTGACAGTGTAGATATTTCTGAAAGACTAGATCTGACAGTGCAGATATTTCTGACCGAGCAGATCTGACAGTGTAGATATTTCTGAACGGCTATATGTGACAGTGTAGATATTTCTGAACGGCTATATGTGAGAGTGTAGATATTTCTGAACTAGATATGGCTATAGATATTTTCAAGTGTAGATATTTGTGAACGTTTGAAAAATCTGAGAGTGTAGATATTTCTGAAAACCAGACTAGATATGAAACTGTAGATATTTCTCAACGACTAGATCTGAGAGTGTAGATATTTCTGAAAGACTAGATCTGAGTGTGTAGATATTTCTGAAACAGCAGATCTGACAGTGTAGTAATTTCTGAAACAGTAGATCTGACAGGGTAGATATTTCTGAACCACTAGATGAGACTATAGATAGTGCACGATATTAAAAAAAAAGAGCAGATTTGACAGTGTAGATATTTCTGAACGGCTATATGTGAGAGTGTAGATATTTCTGAACGTCTAAATCTGACAGTGTAGATATTTCTGACCGACTAGATATAAAACTGTAGATATTTCTCAACGACTAGATCTGAGAGTGTAGATATTTCTGAACGACTAGATATGAGACTATAGATATTTCTGAACGACTAGATCTGACAGCGTAGATAATTCAGAAAGTAAATCTGACAGTGTAGATATTTCTGAACGACTAGATATGAAACTGTAGATATTTCTGAAAGGCTAGATCTGACAGTGCAGATATTTCTGAACGAACAGATCTGACAGTGTCGATATTTCTCAAACGGCTAGATGTGACAGTGTAGATATTTCTGAACGACTAAATCTGACAGTGTGTAGATATTTCTGAACGATTAGATATGAAACTGTAGATATTTCTGAACGACTAGTTCTGACAGTGCAGACATTTCTGAAAGAGTAGATCTGATCGCGTAGTAATTTCTGAAACAGTAGATCTGACAGGGTAGATATTTCTGAACTACTAGATCTGACAGTGTAGATATTTCTGAAAGACTAGATCTGACAGTGCTGATATTTCTGACCGACTAGATGTGACAGTGTAGATATTTCTGAACGACAAGGTATGAAACTGTAGATATTTCTGAACGTCTAGATCTGACAGTGCAGACAATTCTCAAAGAGTAGATCTGACAGTGTAGATATTTCTGAACGAGTAGAGGTTAGAGTTTAGACATATATGAACGAGTAGAACTGAAAGTTTAGATATTTCTAAAAGAGTAAATCTGACAGTTTAGATATATCTAAATGAAAAGAGCTAAGAGTTTAGACATTTTTGATCGAGTACAGCTGACAGTTTAACTTTTTGAAGGAGTAGGCCTGACGGTTTAGATATTGAATAAAAACTGAAAATATATTTCCTCTTATACATATTACACACACACACACACACAATATATATATATATATATATATATATATAGATAGATATATATATATATAGATATAGATATATATATACATATTGTATGTGGGTGAAGTCATTCTTTTATTCTGTGCAATTAGACATTGATATGTTCTTGTACGAGTTAATCCATTTTATCTTGAATGCCAGACAGTAAACACGCAATCGTTCGCCCACCCGCGCTCGTCTGCAGTGTATATTGCGTGTAGGTTGACTGCTAAGAGATAAGCATAACATGCAGCAATGGTCACATGATCTTTCATTTTGCTGTTCCATTATTTCTAGATTTCACAAGATTGTTCATTCTTCTTTTCATTTTCCTCTATTTTGGTTTATTTGATTTCTTTTTTCATTCATTCTTTTACATCCATCCTGTCACCATCCAATTTTCCTTCCTGTTTTCTTACAATCACTCGCCATTCTTACCTCATTCCTCTTACGACCTCTTTAGACCTTTGATTGTTTTTGTTTCCCCATTACATATACAACAACCGATGCTATAAGGCAATTCAATGTTCCGACAATAAAACTAGTATTAATATTGTGATGACATTTAAATATTCAGGATAAACTTATATTTCCATGATAAATATGTAGTCTGAGTTTCTGGTCATTATGTGAAATTTTAGTAATATTTACAACGGTACATTTATTTTTATATCCAACCTGACTGTCGTTCATCATGTTAAAAGCAATTCTAAATCACAAAAGCTTGGGCGGAGTAGATGCGATAGGTAACAATAAACTAGCGAAGAACTCAAAATTGATTGCTGCATTTGAGTATTGAATTAATGTTTCAGCTTACCTTTTAAAACATCAACGATATTTCTTCTGCTGCCACTTAATTTGAACATAATAGACGATTTGATTCTACGTAGATCCTTATTTTCTATACAAACAATTATTTTTATTTTATGGGTGAGAGAACAGGGGACAATTTATAAGATAAAATTAATATAGTGTAAAGATGCGAAAATAGAAATTAGAACATTAAACATTTGAAGAGTCAGAGAAATATAATAGCAAGTTAAATAAATATTATATTATGTAATCTATATGAATAAATGCGAAATTGGATCGCAATTCTCTCAGGAATTCTGAGCTTAAAAAGCCCCAGCTTTAATCTATAGTAATGTAATCTATATTTAGTCCCCCCCCTACGAAGGTTGCATGTGGCACAAGGCCGCGTTTAACCTCGGTTCTTATTTTGCCCGTAGTCTCTGCCAAAAAAAAAAAAAAAAATTGCCCGTAGAACGAGATCGGTTTGCTCAACTACCCCCAACGAGACTCTGCCCTTCGGCGGAACCTCGTCCGGGTTCCTCTCTGCTCAGAGACAGAGAGTTCGACCGTCTAGCCGAAAAGATTTATAGCAATGTAATCACAGAAATCTCAATCTGTATTATATATTATCTACTTCTAGGCGATATCACTCTTCAGGTTTAATTAATTTGCATAATGATTTTTAAAAAAAAAGTTTATTTCATTAATTACTGTTCTTTTATTCGAGGATTGTTTTGATTTTCATATAAGAAATATTTCTGTGTATATCGTTTAATATAGTGCAGAAAAGTGTTTGAAATTTGTATTTTACTTGACATTCAACAAGTTGGCATCTCAGTAAAACTTTCCTTAACTATAACAAGCCAGTTTATGAAAGAAATTTTCATTAAAATTTTTGTTCCAAAGATTTCAAATAGTGAGTATATCTTACTTTGCGAAGCGATAGCAAGTGGGTGAAGCCTGGTTGTATTTTATAGTTATTGGTATATAATTTTTAATTTTAAAATGCACAAACAAAATAATACTGACCACTATTTGTAGAGGATGCTGTTTTGGGGGAAAGCCATCTTTTTATTATAATATTCGATATCACAAGGTTTTTTTTAATATAGTAAGAATATAAAATAAAATTATCACTTATTTTGTTACTACTCTGAATTACGCGGAAATTACGTCCACTGTTCAGAAGACATGATAGTGGAATTTTATAATCGAATCTTTTGATAGTAGATGTAATTTCTGCGAAACACAGTATAGACAGTTTAGTGGACATTAATTTTTATTAGTAGAATAAAGTAGATTAAAGCTGGCTTTAAGAATATTACAAGATTTTTGCGAAAAATTAAGAGTAACAAGACAGAAAATAAAATTTTCCAGCGAAAAAAGATGATGTTTCAAATGTTCCCCGAGAAACAAGATTCTGATTATGAAGAATAACGAATACCCAAAAACTGTTTTCTGAGCAGGCATATTATCTAGGAATGCATAGCTGTTTGGGATGAACCTATTCGGCGGCTAGGTCCTTCAAAGAAATATTCAATCTACACGATTTTAAAGACAACATGAACGCGAGGAATGAATGCTGTAAGTATTATAAATAATAAAACTATAATTCTTTTCACTTTGTTAATCGAGGCCAAACAAATGCAGAGGTTTATTGAAAGTTTCCTGAGATGTACTGTTCTCACATAAAAGGTGTAAATGAAAGAAAAGATTCATACTTTGATATGTTTCTTCGCATTCTGAAAAGCTGAATATTGCTCACCTTGCCAAAAAGTCTTCAAAACCTAAGATTAATGAAAAGATTCCCATCTTCACAAATTGTTAATGCAATAGGAAATCAGGGACTATCTTTAAATTAATGTATATAGGAATAAAAAAAATGGCCACCTCGACGTGGTGTAATGGTTAGAAAGATTTACTTTCTAGATCAGTTACGACTGAGTAGTGAGTTCGGTCCTCACTAGGTTCCCCATACTTTCGGCCTTGTGAAATCACTAGAAAACCCCTATACAGGAAGGTGAATAATATTCCATTAAAGGACTTCATTGGGAAACAATAAAAACTGCTTTCATATTGAAAGAAAGAAAGCAAGGAAGGAAGGTGTGAAGGAAGGAAAGAAAGAAAATTGAAAGAGTAGAAAATTAATGATTACAGACAACAGTTATAAATAGTCACTATTCTGAGATAAATAGGCAAGATAAGATAATTTATTAAGAGAAAATGGCTTGGTAGACTTGACACTCATATACTGAAAACAGTGGGTATAGAAGAATATATAGCCAACTTTCGTAAATGGATGACAGAATATGGAAGGCATTGCATAATAAGCAGAGAAATCAAGAATAAATAGAAATTTCTGGAGAAAAATAATCGCGCACGTCCTAAAATGGTTATAGTATGTAGAACCGCGTTGATACTATTTTGGGATTTATTTATAGTTTCATTACTTACAATGTGTGCATAATACTAACTAAAAAAACTAAGCCTATGTTATTATTAATATACTCAATGAGGTTAAATATTATCAGCTGACTGACAGACGATGGACTGTTTATATAACAAAATTGCTTTGTTTATATCACTTTTGTTGCGAAAGTATTGACTTGTATAATCTATCATAGCTTATCTATCTTTCCACACTATTTTGAAATATCTTTTCTGGGTTCTCCGTATTTTAACAGTCATCCTGTTTTCTGCAAATTCGATAATTTTTTGTTGTTTTTCAGTCCTTGTTTTTATTTATTTCCAAGCATTGTTTTTTCTGTTTTGATTTAAATGTTTTATTTTTTCATTCTTTGTATTTCTCCCGGTTTTTTTGTCATTTTTCCGTATTTTTTAAATGCCTATCTTTCTGTAACATTTTTTTTGTTTCAGCAATTTCTTTTCCATTGCATTTCTTACGCGTTATTAAGTTTTGCTTAGTTAGCTTCTTTTTATGTCATTTCTTTGTTTTACAACGCCGTCATTTTGTACAATTTCCATTTAAATTTTGTTCAATTCTTTCTTTCTTTCATTCCGTCATTCATTCCGTCCTTAATTGCGTTTTACCTATTTTCTTTTCTTCCACACTTCCTCCCCTCCTTCCGTACTTCATTCTTTATTTCCTTCCTTCCCTCCATCCTTTCTTTCTTTCTTTCTTTCTTTCTTTCTTTCTTTCTTTCTTTCTAAGCTTTCTCTGGATCACACATTCATTTATATTGTGGTACTTTTTTTTTTAATAGTTTTCAGTGTTTATTTTCAATTTCCTTCCCGTTTCTATATTAACTTTCATTCTTAGAGAATATTCATTTTATTATTTTCTTTTTTCATTTATTTTATAACTTTCATTTTTTCTTTAATTCTTTAAAGTTTGCAGTTTTTTCTTCAATTTTATGCTTTTCTTTCTTGTTTCTATAATAATTGACATTTAGATTTTAGTAATTTTTTCTCTATCTCTTTTTATTTATTTCTTTCTGATCGATTGATGCAGTACATTTTTCGACTTCTTTCAATTTTCTAAAACCTTTCGTATTATTTGTATTTATTTCTAATGCAAATTTATTTATTTCCAGACAAGTTCTAGACTTTCATCGAAATTCATTGACTTTTATTCCAAACTTTGTTTTCATGCGAAGATCCAAATTTTCAATTCCCGTATATCAGGTTCAATATATTTTTTCTGATTTTATTTTCTTATATATATTCCTTTATTTTATCTTCTTGTTTTAGCCTAGAATTTCATTACTTTCTCCCGTTCTTTCATTTATTTTCTAATCAACTTATATCCTATTTTTTCTCCCACATTTTTTCTCCTTTTTCTCTGACCATATCTTTAATCCCTAGATATCTCTTAGTTCATCCCGTCTTTTTTACCAATTACACTAACTGCCTTCTTCTTCATGGCACAACGAATTATTCCCTTGCCTCTTTTCTATATTACAAAATTTATTTATGCCTTCTTCTTGTGTCTGTTGTTGCTTTCTTTCCATCCATATTATTTCTTTTTCGCTTATCCTTACAACTTTAGACATTACCGTGACTATTGATTCATTCAGCCATCAAATTTTCCCTCACGCCTTACAGTACGATTATTTCTTTGCATTCATTTATCTTTATTTCCGTTTTATCATTCTATTTTGCAATCTGTCTTTTGCATTCTCTAACTGCGTGTATCTACCGGTACTTTTACCATTAATTATTTTCCATCTCCGGATCTTGTACCTCTCAGCTCAACTGTCCTTTGAATATGACATTGCACAACTGTTGGAGATACATTTCACCGTCTTTCTGGTGCAGAACACCAAAGAATAGTCATTTCACTGTTGGCAGAAAGTCGAGAGTCTCAAACCAATAAGAAATATCCTTTTCAATGCGACTTCATAAAACGATTGTTCTGGATATATTGCCTGCCAAATACAGATTATGACGAATGAAAAGAATCTGCGCAACGTTTCGCTCTTTCTGTCACTCCATTAATGTCTATGGCGCTCGATATAGCGCTATTTATCGATTTGTCTATAGACAGCGGACGCTTCATATCTATCTATCTATCTATCTATCTATCTATCTATCTATCTATCTGTCTGTTTGTCTGTCTGTCTATCTGTCTATCTCTCTATCTATCTATCTATCTACACACACACACACACATACATATACATCTATCTCTCTCTCTCTCTCTCTCTATATATATATATATATATATATATATATATAAAGTGAACATTGAAGTTAATATTTAGAGTTGACAGACTGTTTTGCACTACACAAAAACACAAACACACATACATACATATATATATATATATATATATATATATATATATATTGTTTTTATATATGTTTGCTATTCTGAAGAGACACATCTGTTTTTTACCCTCATCCTTTTTAATATATATATATATATATATATATATATATATATATATATATATATATATATATAAAAATAAAAACAAAAACAAAAAAAAAAAAAAGTTTTCTTCAACATAGGAATAATCTATTTCAAGCTAGTCTATACTCAGCTATGATTAGCCCCTAAATCTATATCTCAAGCATTGTTTTAGATTTATTTTTAATGTCAGTCCCCCTGTGGCAGACGTCTTGTTAATGAGGAGAGGCTTGTATTAGCGACTGGTGAAGGGCCTAATGAATCTTATTCCGCGTTATTCCTGATTTTTTCTTCTAAACATAGCTTGCATCTATTCCTTTAAACCATTGGGAGTGTTTGCGTAACCTAAATGTTTCCAATTTTTTTGAGTATTCAAACCCTATTCCTTCACTTCCCAATTTTTTTTTCGAAAGGGCTGTTTGGTGTTTTAATTTTGGATTGGAGAATTAGTGACTATGTGTATTGATTCTCTTTTTAAATTCTCTTGCAGAAATGCTGATGTAAATATTATGGCTTGTCGTTTTTTCTTTAGGTGTATAGTTTGTCTGGTAATAATAATTGTCTTTAATTTCTTACCTATATTGAGCTATCTACTTACATAAATATCTCATGCTATACGTCATACCCTAACTTCAAATATATATATATATATACTCCATTAATGAGACCTAAATTCCACTCGAGCAGTTTCTTCCCACAACCCATAGTTTTAAGGAAACAACTCCCAAGAGGATAATTTTGCTTACACTACAATCTTAACCTTTTCATGTTTAGAGTGTATAGTTATTTTCCCTGCTATAAAATGTGCCGCTTACTCTGTAACACTCTACATTGAGTGGTTCTTGCGCATTGTATAGGTGGAACATCTTTGTAAAAAATAATAAAAATATACGTGTATGTGCGCCTATGTGTATCTTGTTACAATAGCGTTCTTTTGCCAATTTTGTGCAAATCTTGAAAACTTATTCAGCCGTAAATTCTCCATTCAATAAATAAACAGTTCTGCTTTGGAACAATTTTAGAAGTTAGTTAATGAATGTACCATAAACTTGAGAAGCATTTCTTATCTCACGTGACCCAGAATCTACCACCGACATATCTAGGTCATCTAAAAACATTTTAATCTAATCGACAGAGAATAACAGTTTCTTCATGGTATTTCAAATTGTATGTTATATTTATTATATAAAACGAAATTCGCAAATAAGAAATTTGACATTGAAAGACCATTGGTTTTTGCTAGCACCAGATCTATTGTCAAATTTGTACATTTTTCGAACGAAAATATTCCTGCTTACTGATCAAATGAAAAGAATCGATTCCCCGTTATGCCTTGTGTCTATATGAAAAGATAGATGAAGAAGTTATTTTTCTTTAGAAAACAGTGATATTTAAGATACTTATCGTCTTCTGCTCGTAATCCTGATACGGTTTAAAACTACACTCAGTTGTTCTTATGCGTGTGTGGTGTAAATTTATTAATTCTCTTTTTCGACGTTAAGTGATCATCTATACCAAGCCCAAGGGTCGTTCACTGTAGAGCGTTCCATAGTGATATTGTTGTAAGGGTGAGGAAATTAAGAAATTCATATTATGAAAATATCGGTTGACCTAGATTAAAAAAATACCAAGATTGATGTTTTCAGAGAAACATATTCTTGGGTGCTTCTTTCACAATGTAACAGTTCTGGAGACAAAGCTTTCTGAGTAGAACTTGCACTTTATCAAAGAAACACAAAGCGAATGTGGGTGGTTTATCCTCATGATCATGGCGGTTCCTTGATGTGAAGGTCGGAAGTGGTTGTTTAATGAATATATCACATCAGACAATCTGTTGTAGTAATAGCGATAGAGTTTCAGGAACGTAACAACTTTTCATTGTATAAAGGTTCTAGCGTGGAAAATAATTCAAGTAATTGTACAATTACCCAGGAATATGTCAATATTTACAATTGAAATAATGTTTTAAAAACGGACTTTTTAAAGTATATCTAAATATGTCCTAAAAATATGATAATAAATGTGGTCGAGCAAAAGAAAAAGAAAATTGCTAATCGCCAAGATGTGAATAAATAAAATATTGCAATAAAGAAGAAATAACAAAAAGAACGAATCTGTTAACGATCCACGAACTTCAAACCCAACTGAGGACAAAATATATGTGCACAATGGTTTAAAAATTACTGCTAAGGGAAAAAAATCTGAAATAATATAACCCTTTCCATTGTCATCGAAATTCGAAGAGAAAAATTCAAAGAATCCCTTATTTTTATGCAGATAATACCTTTAAAAGAGTCTATCCTATTCATATTTGTACGTTCCAAAATAAATATTACACGGACATTGGATAAATAACTGTCTGCGGATCTTTTGCTTTTAGAGCTAAAATAAATTAATAGACTAGACAGCCTATCTTTATAAGTAAGGTTACAGTGTGAATTTATGTAGAGAAAATGTTTCATTGTAATCTGAACATGTCCGTTAATTATTTGAACATATGCAAAAGTTTTACTATTTTAAGTTGTGTTCATATAGAAATAAAATATAGAAATATTGGAAGAATGAAAAGAAATCATCGAGAGAACGGCTAGAAAGACTAAAGATGACGTAAACATTATATTTTTGTACACCTCCAGCACGAATGTTGTGTCTGTCTGACGAGGAAGAAAATTGGATTAAGACTTTCGCCGTGCCAAAATTTGACGTATCGATTTATTGGTACGCCGAAGTAGAAATCCATGTGGCTGGCTTAGTTTATTTATATTTATTCTATAAATGATAAATATAACCAAAAAATATTGTATATCTGTCTGAACTAAAATTCTTCCATGCCTGCTCCAGATTTTTAAGGGGCAGAAAAAAACGTCAGATAAAAGCAACAGTCAAAAGATATAACTGATTTCAATATTTCACCTGCGTTGCGGACACGTGCGATGTGTAGAATATATATTTATTCGAAAAATGAATAAGAGAAATGAGGCTGTAACTTCTTCTAATCATTTATGCCCTCACAGGCTCTATATTTGAGCCGAAGTTGTTTCTAATTTGAAACAATTTTTTTTCCAAAGTTATATTTTCAACATTCCAATGTCTAAACGAATTATTTAAAAATGTCCCAATGGTAAGCGATAATTTTTAAAGGGAAATTTGTTTGAGCTTACTAAAAAAAATAATGACCTACAATCTTTTGTTTGATAGGGCAAGAAAATGGCTTTGGTAAAAGCAAACGGCTCTCTTTTAATCGTATGTGAAAATAATTTACAGAAATCAAGATGGTTGAAGGAACTTCGAGATGAGTGAAGTCATGGTGCATTCTGAAAACAATATTGATCGGGAATCAAGTTTAGAATCAATTGTATTCAATCAATTACTAGATATGTTGTAAGGAAATTTGGTTCACTGTTTCTGCTGGATAATATTTTCCAACAGCATCCATCTTATGCATTTATAAGTCTACATTTTCTCCATGCATTGAATATTGCTATTGTTACGTTAGCCCAATATTTGTATCCTCACCTCAGATTTTATAAGTATATTTTAAGTACATTGTGTATAACTTCTTTATTTCTTGAAAAGCAGATTCAGGGATATATTTTGGAATTTTTTCATCTTAATTTTAAAAAAGGAGGGAGATTTCGGAAGAATTCTTCTCATGTCTTCCTTGATTATTGGCCAAACGAACTAGGAATACGAATTCATTTTTATGAAGATATAAATTTCGCATGAATAACGCCTACGCATTTCCGGTAGGCTGGCAGTGACGGTATTCCTCATGCACTTTAATTATTTAATTTCCACTTAATCCTTTAATTTACCAGCTTTGGACGTCACTCTAATTAATAAATCTTAGCTGTAAACATGCCCGAAGAAGTAGATTTCAAAAGAAAAAATTTCGCTGTTTGAACCCATCAGATGGAAGAATTTTGTCTTTTTATTTTCTTTTTATGAAAACACATGTAATTAGAACATCGATAAACGTAATTTTTAAATTTAAATAAAATAAAAACACCTAAGAACATTTTTTTCGTTACAGGGTATTGTTGATGAGATGATAATATCGAATATCGAACATCATCTACGCGTAAATGTTGCATGTTTTGATATATCTTATTCTCTGCTTGCTCTATATTCCTATGATATTCGTTGCCGCCAGGATATTTGTCTAACTAATTAGACATTCCCCATTCCTTGCGTTTTAAGTTTCGTTGTTTTTCTTAACTTTCTTTTTCACCTTGTATATTTGTAAATAAACTATTTATCGTGAAAAAAAACGTATTGTCTCCTATCCTTTTGTGTCTATGCATCGTATATTTCTTGCTGTGTTCACGGTGTCTGGATTCGAGAATCCCCTCCCACTGTTATTTTTCTTTATTTTTACATTTATTATGATCCGGTTCCTTGTACCATGGTGATAGTCCAAGGTAGAACCAATAAAGAAGAACTCGAACACGGATATGGAATAACACAGATATATTACAAACAGGAATATATACAGAGAAGTAGAAGTGTTAGTATGAACAATCAGGTTTAGTAGAGAGAACAATGTAGTCTCGACTAGTATCACTATTTCAATGTCTTGCAGTAATGTCTGAACTCGAATCTGTTTCGGACTGCCTCTGACTCGACTCTTGATCTAGACTTGAACTACTGACCCCTTGCCTACTCCTGAGGCGCATCATTTATTAAGTATGGAATAGTCCATTATTATTATTATTATGGGTAAGATGCCCTAACAACATTGAACCCTGGGATCTCATATTTATTTTTTTTTATTTTCTCGTTGCGTCCCGGCTATCGGGGTCCTAACGAAAGCCCGGGCGTAACACTATCACATTGGGTCTGGTAATTCTACTATGTACTTAGAGATTCTAGATAACAAAGAAGAGTCAGCAATGTTATCTGTCCTGACATGACATCTCGCTTCAGTTACATTCCTTCGTCGTAACACATATTCCCGTATTTTCTTTTATATAAACATGTTCATAGTAATTGTTCTGAGTATCAATCAACTTTACGAAATTGAATGCAGGGAATAGACAGCTAATGCTCTCACCGTTTTATACTTGAAATTGCTATATGTAAGTGTAGGTTCTGTGCTAACAGTTTCTTCTCTCACATTTCATATTTGTGAGATCATTTCCGCCTTTATTTCTCTCCCTCAAATTTGATCTTCAAAATTTAAATTATTTCCTATCGTCTTAATTACTATTCTTTTATCATTTTTCTCTACTTAATAATGATTGTTTTTCTCCCATATTCTTTCAACTTATGTAACCAGTTTGAAATATAGTGTCTTTATTACCTTTCTTGAGGTGAACTGATTAAATTAAATTTAATGGATTATGTCTATATTTCTGAGATGAGGTATCATGTACACTATTTATATTTTTCGGGCTATTGTCCCATCTTTGTCGCCATATTTATTGCAAATCATAGACAAAGAACACTACTGAAAAATTCGTAAACTTAAGGAATCAGCACACATGCTAGGCCACAAGAATCTTCTGAGCCAACCAGGCATAGAACTGAATACAATATGGAAACCAGTAATTAGGAGTGCCAGAAAAATGATAATAAAACCAAAATTGCAATATGAGCTCTGGTTAAAAACACGATAACAGCAAAAATTGCAATATGAGCACTGGTAAAAAATGCTGAAGACATTAAGTTTATAATACCAAGAAATTCATACACAGATCTCCTCAAGGACACATGACACAGTGGATAAAGGCAATAGTTAGATCCAGTGACAGGACCCAAAGAGTCGGAGTTCAATACCTGGTTAAGTCAGTAGAGAACATGGAAAGGGAATTAACAGGAGTTAACTGACAAAGTTAACACTGGTTTTCTTAGACAATTAAAGAGAGCGGTTTGGTTTCACCAAAGCCATTTTCTGGCCGTATCAAACAAAAGATTGTCAGTTAACTTACAACTGACATCCATTGCACATGGCATGGAACTAGTACAGACTACCCCTGCAGGCGAAATAAAGGTTTCAGTTCGAAATTCCAAGCACCTGAAGAAGGTAGGGCGTACAACGGCCGAAACGCTGTAATAAATATAGCGACAAAGATGAGGAAAATAGTCCGAATAATATAAATAGTGTTAATAGATTATCTTTGAATATTAAATAAACTTGGGGAGTATTCGTTCAATTAAATGTCTTATTCACGTCATAACATACAGAAAATCACTCTATCCATATGAGTTTAATCATTTTATTAAATACCATATCCTTCACTGCATAGACAATCAAGATCCACTGCAGAATATGGGGAAAGATAGTGGAATGTTTTTTGTCGATGCCGTCTATACAAACTGTATTCAGTTTTCTTTTCAAAAACAGTAGCCGCCAACAGAGATCCCAGTCTAATGTGCTTTTATCAATGACCGATAAGAGTAAAAAACTATTCATTCTTTTCATAGATGAAGCGTTTAAAAGTGATTTAAAAAAGACCCGGATGAAACTCGACATATTTTCTCAAAACTGGACGTTACAATTGTCCGATAATTTTTTTTTTTTGAAAACTTGTGAATTTTATCTGAGAATCGTCGATAAATAATTATTCATTTTAATTCATCGGTCATTCAAATATGATGCCAAATGTCTTGTAGAAAAGCAGGGATTCAAGTCGTGTCTTCTATGTTAGTCGCATAGTGTCTTGAAGTGAACAATGTTTTTTATTATTAAAAGCAAGTTATACATCATAGCAAAAACGAACCCCACAACAGTTTTGTACATTTAATGCTTGTATTATCTGCTGAAACAATTTTATCTTGAGATAAACGATACCTTAATCTCCTGTGATGTCCAATGTATTAAGGATGTTTATTTTTTTTCACAAGTGTAAATACTAAAGAACATCAATTCAGATGATTTACTGCTTACATCCTGTGCTAAACTGTTTATTTTATTTTTCTCGCACACACATACCTAGTTATGTATGTATCTATCTATCTATCTATCTATCTATCTATCTATCTATCTATCTATATATATATATATATATATATATATATATATATATGCATGCATATATATATACATGCATATATATATATATATATATATATATATATATATATATATATATATATATATATATATATATATGTATGTATGTATGTATGTATGTATGATAAAGACAAAAAGAGAAAAAATATATTAGCCAACGTGTTTCATGATCCTATTTAATAATTGTATTTTAAACAACTATTTATAAAGAATAAAAAGTAAAAATATTTTTATCTTTCAAAAATTTTATGTTTGAGAAATATTCGTAAATATTCATCAGGCAAACTGAGAAGTGTTGGTAAATTATGGAGGCTTCTAAGTGACATAATCTAAAGTTATTAAATGATCTTGTTTTTTTTTTATTGATTTATAATTTTCATCAAAATGTATATTAATTGTAATTAGTACTTTTTTCAGGAACGACTATATTTGAAAAAAATCGAGTCGCAGATTGATATTTTGCTAACATTCTATAGGCGACAGACTCGAGAAAGTTCCGTTGAAGTAAGTTTCTTTTTTAATAAGATTGGAATTCTTTATATTACAGTTGTATTATTTTTATTTCTTTCTATGTATGAGTATGCATATGATAATATATTGTGTGAAAGATACCTTTTGTATTCAGAGATACGTTTTGAAATTTTCTGTCAACAATATTTATATATATATATATATATATATATATATATATATATATATATATATATATATATGTGTGTGTGTGTGTGTGTATGTATATATATATATATATATATATATATATATATATATATATATATATATATATATTCATCGTTTTTTGTTTTTTTGTTTTGGCCGTTAAATGAAGATGCTAAAAGCACGCATGTCATGAAATCGACGCTATGAAACGGTAGGGTGAAGTGTGCAGGGAAATTGTTGCTGTTTATCTTGGTGGATTTTTTTTAATGCTTATTGAACCGATGACGGAATTCCGGTCCAGTTTCTCCAAGATAATTTCCATTTTAAATTTTATGGCAGAAAAGCTAATATAAAAGATGTGAACAGTCACAGATATTTTGAATACTACATGAGTGCCAGTGTGTGCGAAATTGCTATTAGTGGTTATATGTCTACAGACATAGCTTCGTGGTTTACTGAATGACATATTCCCTTGGTGAAGTCGTGAATCATGTGTGCTGGATGATGTTAAGAGTGGGTTTAGATTGTGGGGTTGATGCCTAATGTTAAGTGGGTTCCCGCTTAATATTTTTCTAATTGTTTGGTCCAGTTTTAAATACTGGAAATATTTTGTTAAGATATGGGAAAACTTGGGAATATTGTAATTAAATAAAAAAACATCCCAAAAATCAGAATTCTGGGATTATACCTTTTTTTTTTATAGAGAAAATATTTCTATTTTGTTTGGAACTTCTGAGATGTGGTGAGACGATCATATTCTACACATTCATTCCCCTCCCAGGCAAGAACAATATTGATGAAAAATGTATGACAAAATAAAAAAAAAATCATAACTTTTTTCTTGTGATGCGTTTCGCCATTGACTAAATTTGTTTTGATGGTGCGACATGCACATGAGCGCGAAAGAGGAATGTTAGGAATATTAAATATAAAATAATTAAATTTTAAATTCCCAGCATCCCTGGTTTGTGTGCATGAGTCATCAAAGCAACATGTCATATTTATTCCGATGACGTCCTAAAGTACGATACGCGTCAAAGAAAAAAAAACACTATATCATACATATTTCTCTAATATATATATATATATATATATATATATATATATATATTAGGGAAATATATATAAATATATATATATATATATATATATATATATATATATATATATATATATATATATATATATTTATATATATATATATATATATATATATATATATTTATATATATATATATATATATATATATATATATATATATATATATATATATATAATTCAAAACTTACACACTTTCATATATTTCTCTAATATATATATATATATATATATATATATATATATATATATATATATATATATATATATATTTACTGTAATGTATTATATTCGAACATATACTACGTACCCCGCATAATAAAATTGGATAAAAGAGTATTAAATGTTTACACCCTCATGTATAAATTTGATGACTATTTATCTGTTTGTTTACTATAAACACACCAGCAATCGTGTATACGCTTTGCTTATATTTGAACGTTTGATTTATCGATCCTTATAACTATATATATATATATATATATATATATATATATATATATATATATATATATATATATATATATTTGTGTGTGTGTGTGTAATAGAAGGTGTATAGCAGAAAAAGCAGATATCAGAACCAAGATAGAAGCTAATTGGCATTTATTTTAGATAGAAAATGATATTTAACATAAAAACAAGCCTTTGAGTGAATTCATAAAACTATTGATATTCCAAACTTTCAAAAATTTGCTTGCAAAAACGTTTTCCTGAATTTGCACGTCGGCCAATTACTCAAAGTATTAAATTGGCGAAGCTGACATTTAAAATAAAATATCAAATGATGAAACACATCTTATAGAACATCCAAAAATATACTTTTTATTTGGAAGTTTTCTGATATATATTTGAATATATATATATATATATATATATATATATATAATTATATATTGATCTAGAAACAAAATTTAATCAATTTCATCGATAATTTTGTTGCTTTCTGGTTTTAATATTAAGAGGTAAAAATAAAGAAAAAACAAGATGTTCGCAAAATTCGGTTATATTTGCCGTATAATGCTATATAATTAATTCATTACTTTTCCTTTCATTCATTTCTTTTTTAAACGAATAATATAATTAAAATTACTGAATATATATATATACACTAGCAATTTAAATTATCTCTTTCTCTCCCCTCTCTCTGTCCATCTCTCTCTTTTTCTCTCTCTTTCTCTTCGTCTATCTATCGATCTATCTATCTACCTATCTATCTATCTATCTATCTATCTATCTATCTATCTATCTATATATATATATATATATATATGCAAAACACTGAGATTTGTGTCGATTAATTTTAATGATCGATTTTTCCAGCTTTTAAATATTTCATCTCAGACAAAGAGGCAATTTCATCAGAAATTGTCCGAAGCTCATTTCAGAATCCAAGTACAGAATCTCTGTTTTAAGATTTCAACTTCCTTTAGTCACCATCTTGAGGTTAAAAAAATTAATGAGTATAGTAAAATTTTGAAATGATGTAACAATAATATATTTTTTTAAAATTAAACTGCGAGAAATATGTGATAAAACGCGTTGAGCGAATTTTGGGGTCCAAAGTCGTAGTTGTGAAAGAGTGCTTTGACGTAATGAGCTTTACCTGGTTTAAAAATCAGCATATATATCATAGTAATACAACTATTCACAAACAATATTGTTCGTGAGTAGCTTCATTCGTATGATCCTTATACCAATTATTAATGTGTTGTCAGGTGACAAAATGTCCCGATTGGTGGTAGCAAGTGAGGCTCTGGGAAAATGTGGTTGTGTATATCCTATATAAATATTTTTGTGTTTCTTATTTACAAATATGTATTCTCTGAATGGGCAAGTAGACATACAATATTGTTATTATATAGGAGTTTGGAAGAGGTATATTATTTTCAAGAACTAAATCGCTAATATGTTTTTCTAGAATTTGATTTGAAGAATATATGCTGCATAAATACATAAAATATTATGTCTGTACATAACCGGATATAGCCGGAACAGTGGATAAAGGCGTTAGTTAGATACAGTGACAGGACCCAAAGAGTGTGATTTCAATACCCGGTTAAGGCAGTGGAGAACGTGGAGAGGGTAATTAACACGAGATAACTGATAACTGACATCCATTAATCATGACACGTGGAAATAGAACAGTCTACCCCATTTCGACATTCCAAGCATCTGAGGAAGGCCGGATCGTACAACAGCCGAAAGGTTGTAATAAACATTACGACAAAGTGAGGACAATATTCCGAATGATGTAAATAGTGAAATTTTTTTGTTGCTGGTAATATTTTGTTTTGTC
The DNA here is from genome assembly GCA_903632075.3 of Acanthosepion pharaonis. Classification (NCBI taxonomy): domain Eukaryota; kingdom Metazoa; phylum Mollusca; class Cephalopoda; order Sepiida; family Sepiidae; genus Acanthosepion; species Acanthosepion pharaonis. Next base: position 165,767 of record CAHIKZ030002572.1, read on the forward strand.
AAACATTTGTTGCTGGTAATATTTTTCCTTGAAAATTGACTTGCTGATAATAATGTTTTTCAAAAATGTATTGCTGGTAATACATATCTATTTTTCCATAGCTGGGACCCGAACAGGTGCTACCACCCCGGGTCATGATGGACCTGGGAACACCAGCAATTAAGAGCTGGTTCCACGCTCCTGAAATTCTGCTGATCTGAGGCCTTGTTGCTGGATGTAGTCTATTGTCTTACTCAGTACACGGATGTAGTTTAATGTCTTTCTCAGGACGAGAGCTAGATATTGATGTGACATCATGTATGCCACCCTGGCTCTGTGAACGTTCATAGTCGACACCAAATTTAAAAGATAGCATAAAAGGCGTTTACCAATGGAATTGAAGTGAAAGTCAAACCAATTGTGCATAATGTTATCTATCATTTTTCACTATTTAAATTGTGAGCCGACTACAAATGATAATATTTAGCCAGGTATCATCTCTTAGCTATGCATAAGTTATGTCTTTAAATTACACATGCACTTTATTACTATACGCAAACGTTAAACACAGTTTTTGATGTTTAACTATATTCAAAGCAACGTGACGATCTGTCATCGACAATGTCTTTGTATGATTTCCATTATCCTGACGTCATTCTTCAAATTCAAATCTTCCATAAGACAATTTATAGAAGATTCAAGTTTAAAGCTGCAAAGTTTATGAGTTCTCTCAGAAATTTGCATGTGTATTGTACTTTTTGAATTCATCTGGAAAGTCAAGTGGTTGATTTGAATTACACAACCTTATATCTACAACTTCCTCAAAACTTTCGCAATGAGTATAGTCCAAATGGCACTACATCGCTGAGTAATGAACATATATAACCAATGAATGTACACTAGCATAAAACAAGGGTAGTCTTCATGATCTTTTGTGGGTAGCTGTGTTCACATCCGCAGAAATACCTATGGAAAAGTCACAGTTCCGGCAGAAAAGAAAAAAGACAACATCCATTTGGAAATGCAATAGGCAAATCATTATACAGTATATATACAATATATATTACCCACTGGCGGCTGCAAATATTTTTGTTCGGGGTTTGAGCATAAATTCCGAGTGATATCAGCTTATGGCCCAACTGAAAAAATTTTTTTCAGATAAAGAGAAATCTTACACAGAATTAACTAAATCTTTTATAATAGACAAAATGAAATAAAAATTCTTAAAGGGAGTTTTCACGCTACCTGAAGCATTTTGAACTCCACCGCTCCTTGGATGGTAAGAAGAACTCTCCCGTTGAAATAGAAGACTCAAACAACAAGGGAGAACTCTAGTTATATTTTTGTTAATCAGTAAAAATATCATCCATGGCAGATTATCCCATGTAACCGGCATTATAGCGATTTTCTAGCGTAGCTTAGGTGTGGCACAAGGCCGGAAGTATGGGGCACCCAGTGAGGATCAAACTCCCTACTCATTCGTAATTGTTCTAGCGAGACAATCTTGCTAACCATTACACCGCCTCGGGTTGCCCGTAACCCAGCATTATATGGCACATATCAAACGTATTATTGAGATCAGCAGGTCTGACTTTTGATTATACAATATGTGGCAGATGTTAAATACATAACTGTTACTTTGAGTCAGATCACAGACTAATTGTAACTACAGTGGAAAAATATGTCAACAATTTATCTCGTTTCCACTCACGTAAACCAGGAAAAAACACCGAGATATGCCATCTAAACCCTTGAAAATTCAAACAAACAAACAAACGGTAGTGGAAGTAAAATCGGAGGTCGAATGCTAAATAATTAAGGAAATAATAAAAAAAATAGATAACTCTTTGAGAAACAAATATATCCGGTAAATTGGAAAGAAAATAAATGAAAATAAAGCCAAGCGGCATAGATGATGTATTAAAATAGGACGAAAAAAGAGAACACACAATAAAACTTTGCAATCAAAGCTAACACATAAGAACACTGGTCTCAACATCACGAGGAGTCACATTTCAATCCTCACGACACTAAGGTTGGCCGTAGAAAAAGAATAAGTACTAATATATATATATATACATTACAAAAATTCATCTCCAAACATAAACAATACTGAAACTACTGATGATGAAATTATGAAAGCTTGTACAAAATTAGGATTAATATGATATCATTTCGCAATGATGCACAACTTTTGAAAATAGATTACTCTCTCCTCGAATACAATGAAAAGATTCTTAATTTTATTAAGGATGCCTTAAATCAATAGCACAACCCGGAAATGGGGTTTCTTATACATGAATGCTCTATGTAAGCAAAAAGGTAGAGATAAAACTATCACACACAATTGTATTTCTTTTGGATCTATTATGATAAGAGCATTAATGAAAATTGTATTAACTAGGCTCTCATCATTTTATGAAAGCCAATTTCTCACAATCCAGTTTGTTTTTTTCCCTTTGCTAAGGGGTGTAATGATGGCATATATGTCAACAAACAACTCCAAGGATTTGCATACTTCTCCAATAGATAATCGTTATGTCGACTTTACAAGATCACATGCACTAATCAATAGAAACTTCACTGACTCGAATTCACTGAATACATCGTTGTAATAGAAGAACATATCTGTCCACGAAAGCCCCATCATGAAAACATTTCAAACCCCCAACAAGGAGGAAGCATTTCAAACATACGAGAAGGATGAAATGAGAGCACATCTCTAAACTTTTTAACGATTGTATGCAACGCATTTATAAGCACAGATGTAAGGCGATGATCACTGATCATTTTTGCAGTCCATACCACATGTCTGACGAATCTTCTAGTAGAAAACCGCGATTTTGATTTCCATCTCGATGCCAATGAACCGATGATGACGGGGGCTTATGCGAACAAGAGAGGTATTCGTAGTTGGGATAAGAATGATCGTGAACAGAAAGTTAACATCTCTCAATTGTTTCTTGAAATAGGAATTATAATAGACATTCTCAAATCAGAAACTACGATTGGGAATTCGAATGATAACAAATATGACACATTCCCATCATTTAGGACGTCGGATTATTAAATACGGTAAACTCCAAAATACCTCTTTGTATGGATTACTTATAATACATTTAATATAGGAGTTGAGAAAAATGAACATTAAATAGGCTACGCTAGTAGTTTTTTTCCAACATCGCTACTTATTAAAAACAACATTCCATTAACCTGAAAACTCGTGTCACCTTCTTAAATAGATCGAGACATCCATAATGATATGCTTGGCACCATACCCGTTCAGACAATCACTTTCTCAAAACAATGGCTAAAATGGCTGAAGAATTTAATCCTGTGGTTCGTGGCGAGGACCATACTTCTACAATCCCTGTGGACTGGAGCCACAGAATCCCAGTCAAAGAACTACCAGATAATACAAAACCACAACTCTTGTGGATTTTCCACAGCATCTTTAGCTGAAATAGATATCACATATAGTGAAAATAATTTCATAATCAATATTAATGTTCTACACTATTTCAAACGAAAAGGTTAAGAAGGAAGACTCCAATAGTACTGGAAAGAGCGATAGCAGTTACTGAACATATTAAACCAACTTTCCTGAGAATTCTTGAAGCGAAAAATTTTACAACAGAGATTAGTCCTTACAGTGGTATATATTCTATAAATGTATTAAAATATATTTTATTTGTTGGGATTTTATACAGAATTTATTTTTATTTGAAACATACATTAAATCTACGTTTAAGATTTTGAAAACTTAATCAATTTCTTTAATTAATTCGGTTTAATTATATTTTCCAAAATATTTTACGTTTTCTGTCAGTCAGAAATGTTATTGGAATGTTTATGTCATGATGATTTAGTAAATAAGAAAGAAAGTCAAGTTAAATTTTGGACAAATTTTTTGAGGAAAACTGAGAGGATTGTTGAATATTATGAAGAGCGTTTGTCCCATCATTGTGGGAGAACTTAGGACAGCTCGTGGACACACGCAAAGAAAGGATAGATGAATTGGAGATCCCAAAACAGGCAAACTAGACGACAGCATTACTGTCTATATGACGGGCGATATACAAAAATATACTAACAAGAGGTTTGGGAAGTTTAGCTGTTTTTCTCTCTATCAATCTTTATGGTATATCTGGAATACAATTATTACCACTGTTAAACGATCTTTAATTGATCGAAAAATACAGTAATTCATCGATGAATAAAATTCACTTTAATTCTAAAAGATAATTCAAACCTTTATATGGAACATGAATAGAAGTTGGATTACGCAAGAGCCATATAATTTCTCATATATTTCCTGGTTATTCTTATGGATTTTGTCGACTGTGTTAACCCATTTTGCTTAATTATCGACTGGTAACAGATGTAATTTCATATCATTTTTGTCATCCATAATTTGGAATAGTAAAACGTTTTAATGAACGGTCATCGCGCACAAATGTTAAATTATATAATAAAGTACGTAAAATATAATTTTTATGAAGGTGTGTACTTGTTCATTTTATAATAAATAATAGTTTGATATTCTAGATTCTGAATGACCCAAGTTCAAATCAGAAAATGTAAATTCACGGCACGACAAAAACATGCGCACCAAATTAATAGTCTGACTGAGATCGTATCAGACGAACGGCATTTGATTAAAAATAACAGGCGTTTCACAGCCGAACACACCGCTGAACTTGGCTCGACTTCTATCTCGCCGTGTTGTATCCGACACGATATTTACCAACTCTATAGAATGAAATCAGGTAAAATACAGTTCGAGCTGTTACGACTATGCGAGTAGCCGTCGTCTGATCATTATCTGACAATTCAAAAAGTCCAGTCATCATTATGGCTGAGCAATTTAGATTGCAAATCTAATTATCGATTTATTGGCTGCCGATCGAAAGATTTCTTTAATTAAAGTCAACAAGTTAGTGATTAATTTCTTTGTTTCCTTTTATATTTTGCGGATCTTATTTCTTAAAATGTATTTTTTTACGATTTGTTTTCATTTTTATACGATTGCGATTTCTTCCTTGATGTCCTTTCTGACTTTCTTCTTTGCTTCGTCAATGTTTCTAATGACTTAATTGATTTTGTCCTTTGTACAAATACGTTCACTTGCATTTTTGTACAGTTTTCTGATATATTTTTCTCCTTCTATTAATTCTTTCTCTATAATAAAATTAAATGTAACAACATGCGCTTGTATGTGGCTGAAGTAGTTTCATATTTTTACCGATGCCAGTTATATACTTTCGAGCTCTGGAAATGTGACATTTCAAGAGAAAAACCTTATTTGGATTGCACTCATTACGATCAAATTGAAAAAACAATGCACAAAACAATACAAATTACAGAAGGTTTTATTATTTAAATATATCTTTTTAAAATAAAATCTTTAGAATATAATTAAATTATGATTATAAATATACTACGTGAGATTCAACTTTTCCTATATGTCATTAATTACAAAATATATACAATACATTATTTGATATTGTATCATTTTATCACGAAATTCGTTTTCTTGTTCTTTATACAACTCTATATTTTAGGGCCGGATATTTATTTTCTACGTTTGAATACACTAAGCGGGATATAGACAGAAATAAAGATATAACCTACATATGATACAACATAATATTTTATAATTGAGGGATTGAAAATAAAAGGTTGGAAATTGAGAAAGGTTTAAGCGAAGATTACAAGAGAATTTAAAAAAAGGAATAAAAAAAAAACATTATTAAGAAAAGAACAACAAAATTATGTAGGAAATCAAGTAGAATAATATTGAGAAAAATAAAAAGAGTAATACACAATAAAAAGATTAACCTGAATATATTTGGCGGATCTGATTTTACGAAAGTAAACATAAAGGAATGTTGATAGGTATTAAGAACATTGGATTAAATAATATCATCTGATATAATTTACGAAGCATTATTTGCAAAAAGGATTACCAGTTAAAAACTTGATTATGAAATTTTTAGCCATGAATATTATTATACATAACATGATAGAGATATGTGTCATATTCAAATAAATACTGTCATATTTATTATAAACACAAATATTGTTGACTGGAGCAAGTAATGTCTTGTTAATTTTAACTCCTCCAAAACTAAAGTGCTCTGTCTTAGAGATTATTTTTTGCTTCACATCAGAATGATTGATGTTAATATCTAGGAGTAAAAAGATTAGGACTTTCGCGGACGAACTTTTTCCACCGATATAAAGTGAAAAGATGATAATAAAATAATTGCTAAATCTTCTGCTAGGAAAGTCCGCTCAAAGTGTCGCGTTAGAGATTATTTTTGTCAGAAACCGCATTTCACATTTATAAGTTTACAATTCGTCCTTTCATCGAATATTGCTGATATATCTAGTCAGGTGCTTCTATTACATTCTTGAAACAAAACGAATACTTCCGTTAATATTTACTTTCTTTGTATTCTTCCAATAAAACATGACCCAGTGCAAATTTTAGTATTTAGTATTTCCATTCCACGAAGTCGTTCTCCATAAATTTTTGATTGGATTTAAATCAGGAGAGTATGCAGGCTAGTCTAGTACTGTGATTTGCTAACTTGTAAGGCTTGCCAGTGTGATTGTGTAGAGTTACAAATTTTCGCATGCTTTTTTGGAGTAATGTTCATCGCAGATAATGGCAGTAGGACAAATAATCGACAGTTAAAGCAGTGGTGTTTGGGCGGGATAAAAATCTGATGTAATCACGGATGAAGCAATACTTTTCAAAGCCAAAAGAATTTGCTCATACAACCCAAAAATAGCTTCATATTATTGCACACTACTGAAATGAACTAATGTGAGGAAAAAATAGAAATAGTTTACACCCCGTCACTCCTATGAGTTTAAATCTGACCGAATGCTGAAAGAAAGGAAATTAAACCCATTGCTTCTATTACTTTGCACAAGCATGTATATAGTTAGGGATTCTTGAGAAACACTAAAGAAGTATCTGCATGTTAGCCTTCCTGATTTGGCATCATTTGTTCAGGTCCTTCTCCATCGTAGTAATGTAGCTTCTCTGAGACATTTATGTATTTATTTTTCATTGGAATTGTTCTGATTTACTTTATCTTTGGCAACTCTACTTCATTAATATAATCGAATTACTATATTGGCAGTAAGATCTCAATAACTTCAATGTTAAAATTTCTATTTGTGTCTGTAAGTCCTATGTTAATAGTTCCTTCTCGCTCATGGAAAGCTTTACGGTCATCTTGCTTTTCATTAAAATATGATCTTCAAAAATGTTAATGAAATGCCAAGCACCGTCTTCACTCTCACTGAATCCAGTTTTTTATTTTCCCCTTCTGTTTCATTCACTCTTAGTTGACGGTTCCATGTTAGTAATTTTAGTGTTTTGCATGAGGCGAAATGTTAAAAATATATTAGGAAAATTGAATGAAAAATGAGATATTTAGCATTGTCTGAATAAATAATTGCTAAATTTGAAGATTTTAAAAAAGTGTTTACAAAAACTTTAGCATTGGATATCATTTATTCTTCGAAAGATTTATGTTCCATTCAAATAAAGAATTGAATAAATACGGCCATATTCATTATAAAAGCAATTTGTACAAAAACGCAATATTTTAGATATCAGACCTCCAGACAGAGAATAAAACATCTCTCATATCGTTCTTGACATAAAAATTATTGATAATGAAAAAATAAAAATAATTTTTCAGATTGTTTATTCGATATGAATAGGGTAATAATTTATTATTGTTTTGAAAAAATAAAGATTCTCTGGCAGTCGAATGTCTAGAGAAGAAACAGTGTATCTTGACTTTATAAAAATTCGTAACATTTTTAATTGATTGTCACCATAAACCATAACTATTTCTCCGTGCTGAATGATGAAAATTAACATCCAACATATTGAGAAGTAGCACATAAAAATAAATTATGTAAAAGATACTGAAGTTATATTTTTATATGGTGGTTGCCCATTGGGGGCACGGAGGAGTAATGGATATTGGAGAACCGAGTCAGAATTCCAGTCGAATCCATTACATTCATTTACATTAATACCCTAGAGGAAGGTATGAACCCTCTTCTCCTCCCCCAGCTATGAGCAAATAGCAGGACAGACCGGGTTCTATAGCCTTGCGTTGTCTACAGCAGAAAGAAATGGAAACCTACTGCGAAAAAAATCTGCCTCGTCAGTCATGTATCTTTCGATAAATGATCGCCTAAGCGTGTATCACGCATGGTTTGGTTTGTTTTGCTTTGTTTTGTTTTACGGCATACCGAACTCAATGGGTTATTTAATGGCGACAATGTTTTTCTTCAAAAATCAATTTCTGGGAATATTTTTCCTTGAAGAAATCTTTAGCTGGTAATTTTTTTTCAGAAAATGTATAGCAGTTTGTATTGCTGGTACTTTTTTTTAAGTATTGCTGGTAATATTTTATTATTATTATTATTAGAAAGTATTTCTGGTATTAACACATATTTTCCACAAGTCTGGGATCCTAACATGTGCTACCACCCCGAACCAGGGTGGACCTGGGAACACTAGCAATTAAGAGGCGGTTCCACGCTCCTCAAAACTTCCTGATCAGAGACCTTGCTGTTAGACGTAGCTTATTGTCATACCCTGGACGGGGATGTACTTTATCCTCATACCCAGAACGAGTATCAAGCATGACATATAAATAAATGACTGCCCCTAGGGATATTTTCTAATTTAAGGGGCAAATGCATTTATTTTTCAAAAAATGCATTAAAACCAAGACGAAGCTATTTAAAATAATCATAGAGAAACAAAGAGAGGACAAGGAAGAACGGTAGATAATCTAATATTTCGCTGAAAATGTGGTACGAACAAAATAGAGGATTCAGTATGAGTACTTAAGAAACAACTGAGTGGATGTTTCTTATTGATTTTGAAATACGGAGGATATGAAGGCAATTCAATTCCGTGTAATTAGCATGACCTATCCGAAATGTTTAGATATTAACTGATTGGACTCTAACTCGATTTTATGTGAACATTTGTCATGGAAATAAAGATAGAATAAAGCTTGGCTTGCATAGTTGCGCCTGGGTAAAAGACTACAATAGTGAAAAATAATTCTTCTCCTACATTACTTCTCATGACTGGTATGTGAGTTGTCAGGTTTAGTCCTATAACAGGAGAGGTGTTTAGTTTGATCTTCAATGTATTCCACACTGTACCGCTTTTAAGCTATCCTTAGTAAATCGCTTTAAAAGCTAATTGTTTGATAATACATTGATTACTGCAAGAGTCGATATGAATTAATTTGATTATTATAGTAATTTGTCTATAAATAGTTATGATTTTGAAAAAAAATTAATTATGTAGAGAAGAATATGAAGCTAACGTATATTAATGGACTAAGCGTCCCAAAATTAGTTGAGAAAATCTATATTTTTAAACATGTGTAGTGCAGTGTTATCGGTGTGTCTGTTCTGATCTGTTTCGTATGATAATTCTTTCAGAATCTTTTATCAATAGAGTGTAATAAACGCACAGTGTGTGATTAATACAATGTCTACAGAAAATATATCCTAGTAAGTCTTTTAATTCTCTTAGTATTATGTTTACATCTTGAAAGCTAAGAATGCATCTCTTTTCCTCAACAATTTTGGGTTAATTAGTAGAAATTAGACCAGTAATTAGTAGAATTAGATCAGTAATTAGTAGAACTTAGATCAGTTTCTAAAATAATTTTCTGACTTGAAATAACCTGCAAAGGGTTGATAATACGCTGAAAAGAAATCTTCACACGTCTGATCGACGTGGCTTTTATTACTGTTACTCATCTCTTCAAGTTCACTATGTTAAAAAATGAAACCATGAGTAACACATTAGATTACACATTTGGCGATATTTAACGACTTTCAAAAAAAAATTCAGTGATTTTAAGAGAAATATAAATTGTAGAAATATTAATTCAATTCTTTCCGAATCCTCTGCACTATCCTCAGATTGACTCCTAAACACTCTGAAATGTTCGTATTGTAAATTCAAGCGCGTATGCCAAGTGTTACAGCATGCCGTTTCAAAATTTCTGGCGGATGGTATAGCTCCAGCGTAATCTTCTTTTCACAAACGTTTCCCAAATGCCCCTATTATTGTATGGAGTCGAGAAAACCCAAGACAAACGAGTATACACGAAGCTAAAAATATAAAACGGCGAAATTTACCCATCGCAACCTATATGAATATGACTACACACATACACACATAACACACACTTATAAATTGTTATATATAAACACATATATATATATATATATATATATATATATATATATATATATATATATATATTTGAATAAAAGACAGACCACGTTAAGATTCCATGTAATAAGCTATTTCACCATAACCCCTTTAACAGGGTTCTGGATCATCAGACTGAAAGTAAAAAGTTTTTGATCATCCAGAACCCTGTTATTAAAAATGCGGTGAAACATTAGCTCATGGAATCTTAACGTGGTCTGTCTTTTATTCAAACTTATCTGCTCTGAATTTTACATTGAGCTCTCTGATATCATCATCCCTCAGGTCTACCTATACGGATTACCTAAGTTTGTATAAACTCTATATATATATATATATATATATATATATATATATATATATATATATATATATTCAAGCATCAAATAATGAAAAAGTACTATATATATTTATTTTTATAATAATCCTTTCTAGATCTTTAATAATCGTCTTGATGGTAATCATACGTATTAATTCTTCTACGTCAACTTTTGTTCTGTAAAAGACCAACATTGTATATAAGTTTAAATGTCTTTTCGGAGATTGTATTTCTGACAAAAATCTAAGTACATATGTTGGCTTGTCGACTACAACATTATCAAGACGTCTTTGTCGGATACAAGTTCTATGGCACAACGTTTAAAGACACATTCTTGTGCTACTTCACAACACAGGGAATAAAATAAAGCATGAAAATAATGAGAAAAACTTAAAATTCTTGAAGCGATCTCTATCAAAACCAAGAAACACTGGCCAAAATTTATTATGAATATAGCAGCAAATTTTAAATGCATTTCAATTGATTAACATTTAACAGCATTTTGCAATTTAGCATTTTCTATTTTAACATCTCTGGTTATCTTTGGACTGGGAACGAATTTTATAAAACATCGTAAACGAAACAGTCAATTTTGAAGTAATTATAGCAGAGCACGTTCGAAAATGTTTGCAAAGTCACTATCACAACGGCTGCAGTTATATTAAGTTTGTCTTCGCAATTCACCTGTGAGGTTGACCACGAAGGAGATTGAATGTATTTGGATTAACAAAAAATAATCCACTCATAGGATTAATGCAAAAATGAAATTTGCCAATTAGCTAGTTGATGTTATATTCACTTCCCCATCACAGCACAGAGTTTCGTAGATGCAACTTCTTTTTTGTAATCATTCGGTTCACTCGTCATGTGGTTTCAACAATTTACTGCCGATTTTTTTCATTTTTATCTTTTTTTATATGGAATTAAATATAGTTTATGAGGAATCTATCGGTGCTACGTTCATTTTCCTTCATTGTGTGTGCATGTGTGTCTGTGTGTGTGTGTGTACTAAGCTTTGTCTGTCAAAGCTTTATAGTGGGGTGAGATAATTGTCCTTATAAAAAAAAAACTTGCTATCAAATGCAGTAGAGCTTTTTAGGTTATTCTTTAAAATCCATTGAGACTCGAACGAAAAGTTTATGAATTGACTAATAATTCTTGCTTCAGCTTCACATTTGTTGTGGAGTAAATAAGACACCCCCTGGTAATACAAATGAGAGCAAACTCAAAATGAGTCACTATAAGTCCGTTGGAGTCAGACAGTTCTCTGACAGGCTCGTGACAGGCTTTTGAACTCTCTTCCTTCCGGCAGAGTGAAACCCAAACGAGACTGTACCTACTGTCTCATCTAGGGAGGAAGACAAATCCGACCCCGTGTATGTGGGGTCTGCGGGGAATTATTTGCCCGAGCCTACGTGCTCGGATTTGCCCCACGTAAAAACCCGCCTTGTGCAAATCATCCTGCCTTGTATTGAGGTTTGGTCAATAACAGTCCGCTGCAGTCAGGCAGTTCGCTATCAGGCTCGCGGCTGGTTTTTTGAACAGTCTGCCTTCGGGTAGAGAAGCCCAGACGAGGCTATACTGAAGGGCAGAGTCTTGTCTTGGGAGGTAGGCAAACCCGACTGCGTGTATGCAGCGTCTACGGGGAATTTTTGTCCGAGCCTAAGCGCTCAGAATTGCCCCGCATAAAAATCGGCCTTGTGTCACATCCTGCCTTGTCTGGAGGTTAGTAAATGCAAGCCCGTTGGACTCCGTCGGAGAGAATTCTGATGACAAAACATCGAGAAGCCGAGGCATGGCATAATGTTGTAACCGCTCGGTGTGAGATATAACAAGATTTTAATCACGGAAATTTTGAAGTAGGCTAGAAGTAGAAATAGGCAGACAAATTATGCGAGACGTGATAACAACCAATGAATAATAATAAACCACTGAACCCAGAAGATAACCAAATGAACAAACAAAGAACGAGAAAGAAATGGCAATTTGTAGTTTGAATATAAACTTTTCATAGTTGAAGAATGTACATAATTTGGAGTCTCTTTCAGGAAAAGGAAATATCAACAGACTGTGGAAATTGCATATGGCGGCAATTTTGTGACTTCCGCTACCATTGACTCACAAATAACACCATAAAGAAAGTCTCTTGTGAAATGGCAGAGAATTGAGAGGATAGGGAAAAGCGATGGCTATGCATTTTTATACGCCCCCAGGAAGCATTCTCATTTGTCATGATGTGTAACGCTATATTTCTTTTTCATCACAGAAATATGGGCCCTGATAGGACAGGGAGTAAAAGATGAGAATAATTCATTAAAAAAAATTTGCACTCCATGACATTAATAAATAAGCAATTATTATGAGATAATTTATTTGAAAATCAAAGAAAATATTATCGGGATTGAATATGTAATGAATAATTAATTATATCAGACATATTACCACCAACAAAACAGATCGACTTCTCTTTACAAAAAAAATATACACATATATAACTCTTTGATCTTTTTCGATGTTCAAGAAGTATCACTTCCAGTAGGCATCCATGTGCTTAACCAAACTGAAAAAGAAACAACATTATTCGCTTTTGTAGTGCTTCCTCTTATATGCAGTGTCGCTTCAAGAGATACATGGACATGATTCTCACAAACTTCCTATCCTTCATAGCTGTAGTACATTTCTCACGTCACTGTCCATCCTAATCACTGTTTTGCCATCTAAATAAACAAACATGAACACGTACAGGGGAGTACAATGTGCGTGAAACGAAGTGCATCATCCGCAACAGTTGAAATTCAAAGAAAATTCATGAAAAGTTCCATTATTTCCAAAAACTTTAGTAAAAACAATATCGATCGAGAAATATAAAAATAATTTGTCTTTTAATCAAAGTCCATTAAAGAAGCCAAATACAGATTAAGAGCGGACAAAATATCGAAAAGATTGCTTAGAACTAGAGTATCTTTAGATTGCCAGATCGTCTTCTGCATTTTCTCTGTGGATAGAATTCGCTCGTCTCTGTTGTTCTACATAGCCAGAATCTGCAAGTGAAATGATATATTTTCTGTAATCTTACTTCTTGAAGCCAGACTTCTAAGCAGGACAGCTACGATAGTTTTGAAGAATTATAACTATTATATCAGAAACACTTATGAAGGAGCTAAAACATTATAGTTGAAATAGTATTAAGAATCACTTTAAAAGTAATATGTTTACTTAAATATCTGTTGTTTTCTATTATATTACTTTCCAAATATATATATATATATGTGTGTGTGTGTGTGTGTGTGTGTGTGTGTGTGTGTGTGTGTGTGTGTGTGTGTGTGTGTATGTGTGTGTATGTGTGTGTGTGTGTATGTATGTATATATTAATATAAACTTGAACATTGAAGTCAACACGCTGGACGCAATCATCAGTCCATGAATGCTGGATTTTTCCTCGGCTATATATATATATATATATATATATATATATATATATATATATATATATGTGTGTGTGTGTGTGTGTGTGTGTGTGTGTGTGTGTGTGTGTGTGTGTATGTATTAATATAAAAGTGAACATTGAAGTCAACACGCTGGACGCAATCATCAGTCCGCGAATGCTGGATTTTTTCCTATATATATATATATATATATATATATATATATATATATATATATATATATATATGGCTAAGTGCTGCATTGCGGGTAATCTATTCTGGCGGTTATTTGTGTGGGAGTGGCTTGTTTGACACTTTAAAAGTATATTTCTTCACACACACACACACACACACACACACACACACACACACACACACACACACATATATATATATATATATATATATATATATGAATATTGATATTCATTCATCCTAATTTACACCGAGATACTTATAAGCCTCTTCTTGCTCTAAATCTTTGATTGTTACCCCTGGGTCTTAACTAATCGAGGAGTCTTGTTGTAGTGATCCTTGTAAAATTGTGGCTTAAACATATTTATCTAAACCGAATTCCATTCCAATGTCATCACTAAAACATTTTGCTATTTCCAGGAGACCTTCCAGCTCACTGTTATTCCTAGGATATAATTTTAAGTCACCGGTCTAACATAGATGGCTTATTTCTTTTTGAGATATCCCATAGCCATACTCTCTCCTGTTAAGTGCGATGGTAAATGCTACTAGTTATATGTCAAATAGTTAAGGAGACAAAGAGTCAGCTTGGTATATTCCGCTGTTGATATTCATTTAACCAGACTTGATTGATTTCATTTAGACTTAATTGACTTCATTTATTTGAAAGAGGTAAAATTTTCCATATATGGACATACATTGTTCGATGAAATTGATGACGACAAATGATACCTTGTATATATTTAAAGATTTAAGATCCAGGAATGGGTTACATGCACGGCAATCTATCCAGGCAATACTGAGATTTTTATTTGTAGTTAGTAGTTTTCCAAGATCATTTTATTAATAAGTAATTGGTCTTTACATCTCAAAGAGCCTCGGATTCACCCTTTTTGTTCGAGAGGTTGTGTGTATTTTTTCTAAGAAGGAATATGTCTGTTTTGTCAGAATCGATGTCAACAGTTTGTAAGTAGTGGGAAGATATGTAATTGGTCTGTAGTTTTTTGGGACATGTGGGCCACCATTCCTGAATAGAAGGAAGGTTATACTTTTGATTACCTATGCCGAATTTTAGTAGGATCATTGACCATTTCTTGAAGTTTTTTGGCTAGATATTTGTTTGTTTGTTTGTTTGTGTGTGTGTGTTTGTTTGTGTGTGTTGTATTTAGATAATAGAGCCAAAAGTTAGGAATTTTATCTATTCCAGGAAATCTCCATTTTTGTCCTTTTTTTCAGGGCTTCACTCTTTCTCGGCCATATCTGTTATGGCTTATTTTTCAACCATTCGGCCTCTTGCGTAATTCAATCTGCTTCTTTCTTATATTCTTTAGAGAAATCCCATATTTTTTCCCTAGAAATATATAACATCTTTCATTGATTTTTTGTAACTTCAATTCTTTGATTGACTATTTCTCTGTAAACTTTCTTCGTATTCATTCGAAACATCTTGTTCGCTCTGTAGAATCTTCATCTTTTTCATAGGGTCTGATTCTTTTAGCCTCTCGTTGTATTTTCATTCGTTTAATCTTTTTATTCTTTATTTTTATTTAGCAGGTACGATTTCATTTTCATTCCTAATTTTATATTTTCTTTTGACTTTCCTGCCTTTTCTAGTTCTTACATTTGTTCCTCTTCTCAGTTAATCGAGTTCTGATAATTCTCTTCTAAGTTGTTCAATATTTTCTCTATTTTTTCGAAACTTGATCATTATGTCTGTGAGACTTCTTTTTTATTTTAATGTTTAATTTCTTACTTGCTGATATTGTTGATATATATTGCTTCGTTGAGAGTTATATGTCTGTCTACTTCATCCAGAATTATTTTGAGTGCTGTAGAACCCAATAGTTTTGAGGTTATGCTTTATATGTTATATTTCTGGGAGTCGTTTTCGTTCCTCCATTTCAATATTTTGTGCCTGACTTTTACGCCTCATGATTTCATCCTTCGCTTCTTGTATACTAGTCTTGTTTCCCGTAAAATAATTAGGTTCAATATGTCTTGCAAGCTTTTTACCGACTACGATCACGCCTTCCTAACACTTCTAATCTTTCAGCATTATCGTCACAGTAATTGGTGTGTAGCGCAGTTTCTTCATTATGATCTGTGGTTTGTATGATGTTAATAGTTTTTATATCCGTTTCTAGTTTCCTTTCATGTTCTGTCGATTTACCTATATTGGCTGCAGTTCTTTTTATTTCTTTAATTTCACCATCAGTCAATCGGTTATTTCTCATTTTGTACTTTCTTACATTTTCCTCAATGCACTTTCTAATAGCTTGTCCAACCTTTTCCCGCCAAATATCCTATGTTTGGCGAATGAGGTTTTACTGAGGTTCGTGCAACACTTCATAGAATGCAATCATAACGAGTTTGTACTCCTCCCGAGAACATTTTAGCTTTTCTTTCCTTAAATTAATGGTTCTGGGTCTATTTGGAGAATTCGCAGAGACATCATTTGTATTATCTCGATTGAGGTATCCTGAAGATTCATTATTGTGTAGGAGTTTGCTTCTATGACAGATTATTTGTTCCTGTGGCTCCCTTTTTTATCCGCTGGATGAGCCATACTGAACTTTTTGGTTAGACTTTTAGTTCTCATATTTTTCTACGTGTCACGCACGGAATCAAGACCACCCAAAGTTGCCTGGCACATTGGGCAACGGTATTTTTAGACAGGTTTCTAAAGCCTGTAGGGAAATTTTCGCGACCTCATAACGCGTGATGAACAACTTGAGTTGTTCGGAGTTTTCCTTCTCCGAGATGAGTTGTCAAGAGATGCGACTGGAATTCAAAAAGAAAGACGTTGGGAAAAGACTTTAGGAAAAGTAGCTATTCAACGAAAGAAAACATTAGTTTACTAATGTATTCTGTTTAAAAAATACATTATATATTTTTAATTATGATAAAGAAACGAGATGGCTATATTTATTTATTTATTTTTTACTGTCATT
This sequence comes from Acanthosepion pharaonis, assembly GCA_903632075.3. Taxonomy (NCBI): domain Eukaryota; kingdom Metazoa; phylum Mollusca; class Cephalopoda; order Sepiida; family Sepiidae; genus Acanthosepion; species Acanthosepion pharaonis. The sequence continues at coordinate 182,924 of CAHIKZ030002572.1, forward strand.
GTTACTGCTTCTGTTAGACAAATTCTTTGTTAATTATTAAAAACATATTCTTTCCTACCATCCATTAGTTATTTTAAGGAAATTAATTTCCAAAAAGAAAAGAAAAGAAAAAAAGTTAACATTCGGTTAAAATAATTCCAAATATACGAAGGATAACGTATCACTGCTGTGACCTTTGAAAAGAATAATACTGTTTACTATATTCAAGAGAATATGATGAAGTGAAACATCAAAGTAAATTGAAAAAAAAAAATTATGGATTAATTTAAAGAAAGCAGTGATATTATTTATCGGGGTATATTTTTTTAAAAATACAAGATTATTGATGACTTATTTGTTTGCATAAAATTACATACTAACTTTATTCATTTGTTCGCCTATTAGTGTATTCAGTTATTTATTCACTTGTCGAAAATATTCAACGTTGTCTACACTTAATATAGACGTCATTCTAAGAAAAATATCGTATTTTTTAAGAAAAACGTTTTCTTTCGAAATATCTATAACTAATATAGTGGTCTTTCTAAGAAATATATGAATAATACAGATAAGAAAACTACTTGAATCACTCAGAATCATGAACAGAGAAACGGAAATATTAAATAAATAATACTAAGAAGAAGAAAAATCATATTTACGTTAAAATAGCAGTAAAAATAACAAAATTTCATATATACGTTTTTAAAGAATAAAAAGGTTAAATTTTCAAGAGCTTCGAAAAACACATCATTCTCGTTGTCATTCCCAATGCGTTACTATTCTTCTTCTTCTTCTTCTTCTTCTTCTTCTTCTTATTATTATTATTATTATTATTATTATTATTATTATATTACATTTAATCTATGTTGTATGAACATTTCCTTCCGGTTAACAACTAGAGTCCTAGTTTCAAAAATGGCTTCAACACATTTTCCCCTGATTATTTCTGTAGAAAAATGCAAACAAAAAAAACACACTCTAAGATCAAACACATTTTATATAGATAGAGCTCTTCGTAATGTGTGAGCTGTTGTCGTGAGTACAATGTTTTGTATTTCTTTAAGGCATAGACTACTAAGAATTCCTTCAATGAGTCCATTGAAAACTTATCCAATAAATCGAAGCGGTCCAGCTATAACTGGAATTGTTGTATTTTGATAGTTTTCTTTTTAAAGATCTTCAAAGATACATTAAAAATCTGCAGGGACCTCCATATCAATAAGAAAGAACATTCTGTATTTATGGTCTTTGATCACTATGTCTGGACGATTAGCTTTGATTTTTCTCTCTGTGTGTATTTTAAAGTCCCATTAAATTGTTACGGGTCCTGTCACTGTAACCGAACATGAATGATGCTCATACTAGTTTCTGACAAATACATTTCCCTAAAAGTTGCACATTTTTAAGAGCGGATATTGATGCAATCTAACACATCGGGATTTACATATATATATATATTGGGTGCTAACACTATGCAACCTGATACAAGATGATTAACTATTTCTTTAAGTTTTCTAGAATTCTGCATTTAGAGTCAACATAATGTTTCAGTATGTATGCTTCATAATTTCTAATTAACAAACATTTTTCCTGTGCAGAAAGGATAATAACTTTGGTTTCAGCTTTTAACCATACCTTACGTAACTACTTATGGGTACGACGTTTGCCGATATCAGCTTGTCTGGTTCAGGCGGAATATTGACCATGAAGAAACTTATCATACCATCATTTTGTACATTGCAATTAATTTGTTTTCTTTCTTAAGTTCTTTGCCACTGCAGTAAATGTGTCATATTTTATTTGTATTTCTTCATCCACTCAAAATTCCATTTTAAATTTGTTGGCTTCCTTTATTGCTGAATAAGGGTTCTTCTTTCTATCATATTCTTTAAGCAGATAATCATGCTGTATTCTGTAGTTTCCGGGTATCCTTGAAAAGTTATTTTTATGGTTTGTAAAACAGTTCATGTTGAACTAATTCTCGGCCTCTTTCGGATCTGGGCAGTTAGAGAATATCAACATCAGTCTCAGGATGATGCATGGCGTGGCAAGTGAAAAGCTTTCCTGTTATGACATCCATCCGAATGTCAGCTATGGTCTAATTAATGATGTTGAAACTCAATTGCACCACAGATACAGCCAAAGTGTTTCTGGCTGTCATTCTATTTCAGGAATTCAACTCGGTGTTTAACACCAGACACATGCGCCTGTAGTATACTTTCTTCTTCATTTCTCTATGCTGTATTTCATCTTCTCTTACTCCGACCTATTCGTTTTTTTCTTACTACAGTTCACATATCTATATCTATTGAGTGTGTTTTTATAATTAACCCTTTCTTGAATGTTAATTATATGCATTTATCTAATCCGAAATCAATACCGATTTCACCACTGAAATATTTTAACGTGGTGCTGAAAGCGCTTCAACGTCAACCAAGATTAACCGCGACAAGTCTTCCGGCTTGAGGTTTGGTGCCTAATAGGGGTCGATCTTCCGGGGTCCTTTCGTTGAATAGACGGGCCCGTCCGTGAGTGTGGTTCGGCCCCAGAGTCCAGCTGGAGAAAAATGGGTCAGAAATACAGTCATAGGTTTGTGCTTCGTTCGATATATGGCGCCGAAAGCGATTGCCTTGTAGGTGTGTAACACGTCATTCCTCTCATCATTTACCGATTGGATGTGGATGTACTTCCTCTATGTAAGGAGCGTAAGCAGGCGATCAAGTGCTTGCTATCCTCCCTCTTGCGGGAGGGGGTCGCAAGCATCACGTCAACAGATATGTATGTGTCCAACATCCATGTCATGGGGGGATGCCACCCCTAGCGAGTCACCAACTCGCTACGTGGTTGGCTTTCCTACATCGCGCGTTGACAGCAGATTACCATCACTCCTCCTGTTTCTAGGGCTGAGTGCCATCGTAGGCCCTGTGGTCAGTCAGATTTCCTCCTCGAGTGTGGATTGGCCTTGATCGTCATTCCTCGTTGCAGTGACCTTTCTTGGCCTAGGAGAGTCCTTTATCGGGAATTAGTGGAGGTCGTCTCTCTAAGACCGGCTTTTCTTGTCTTAGGCGCTAGCGGCGGATTAACTCAGGTACGCTGAATTTTCACTTACCTGGCGATTGGTTCGGAATAGGCTATCAGATGGTGGTCGGCGGATTTGCCTGACTGTCATCGATGTAACATTGGTTTAGAAGAAACGGCTTTGCACGCCTTCTACCATTGTCCTTCGGGGGCTATGTCTGACACCCCTTACTGATCCCGAAACGATTGTGCTCATTGATAGTGTGTCGCATCGTAGTCTGGGGTGGAACGCATGGTGTTTCTGACACTGCTGGTCAGAGCTAAAATCGTGATTTGGACGACGCGGTTGGAAGAAATCTTCTGATGCGATCGCTATTCTCATCAAGATCTTATTAGTTTCTTTGAGCATCAGCTCAGGATGAAGATTATAACTGATAGAAAGCTGTTGGTATTGACAGATTTGACACCTCCTCACATCATTTCAGAATATTGATAGAAAATTATATATATATTTGTATTCATAATTGTATATATTCGAATTTTAACGTCATATGATTTTTTCTGTCTTTTTAAAAGCGCTTGTGTGTAATTGACTTGTATATAGGAGCGAATGGAGACGGTTTTATTCTTATGGTGAATAAATATATTGAAACGAATGAATGGGTCACGAATCTGATTGGTTAGACACAGGATAGTGTCGACCAGCTTTAATCAATCTCCCCCTTTTCGGCCATGTGCCACAGTCACTGCATTCATTCAGTAAAATATCGTAGACAATTAACGTTTGTACAAAAACTTTTTGTCGATTTATATATTTCTATAGTTAAAACACAGGGGTAACCATCAATGATTTAGAGCAAGAAGATACTTGAAAAAATTGTTTAAAAATTGTTTCAATAAGTATAACTTGATGAAGACAGCGATTCTGTTCAAATATTGTTTAACATTGTCAAAGACTGTGATTTTTTTTCTTTCTTTACCTTTTCTTAAATCACGCTCTTCTCTTAAGTGTTGAAAGATTTTGAAAGACATTCGTCAAACATTTTGTTTATTATTATTATTATAATTATTCGCTCAGCCATTGTTCACAGACAGGAGTAACATGTAGTGTTAACTGCAAGATCCTAAATAGTCAAGCAAACATCTAATAACATATTTTGTTAGTAATTCCGCCAATCTATCATGTCTATTTCTCCTTTTTTTTAATGCATTTAATGACCTTTCACCGCGAACTGATAACGATACTGTTGACGTTATTTCTACTCCTCCTACTCCTACTACTACTACAAGTACTACTAGTGCTAATAATAATAATAATAATAATAATAATAATAATTGCCAAGCACACATATTGAAAATTTGTGTTTCTTCGAAGAAACAATTGATCATCTTGCGTCAGGTCGGACGTTATTGGCACCCACTGAATATAAAAACCAGCATGAAAGAGTGAACTAATATCTCCACTGGAATATCTGTAACATCTACGGGAAGGAATCTGAAAGAAATTGGTATGAACACCACCTAAACCCGGTTACGGAGATAGGACCTCTTAAATATTATGAGACTCTACAATACACACAGACAGAAGAAACAAACCAATCGCCAGAGATTGTTATTAGAGACCCCAAACAAAAAAAAAATGCCTCTTTTTTAATGTGGCATCCCTGAAGCTGCGATGTATCTTTGAATATCTTCAAAAAGTTACAAATCACAAGGACCTAGAAATCGAAATTTCAAAAAAGTGGCACATGGGAACATAAACAATCCCTGTTGTAGTTAGAGTCCTCGGATTGGTTGGAAAAGATTCCCGTAGACTCACTGACGGGATTCCTGGCAATACATGCATAAAGAAATACAAAATATTTTTCACACGAGTACAGCCCCCACCTTACGAAGGGCTTTATCTATGTAAAATATGTGTGTGCGTGTGTGTGTTTTAATTGGTCAGTGGAAAATATTATGATTCCATTTCTTACCTTAAGTCTCTGGTCCGGACCCGGAAAGAAATGTATACACACCAGAAATCAAAGGAAATATAATAATTATAAGTTAGGAATGTCACTGTTCATCATGCATTCTGTAGTTTCCAGGTATCCTTGAAAAGTTATTTTCATGATTAGTTGTGGATCATCATGAATAGGTATGTAAGCGGCTTGTTCTTGTTTTTGTTCTCATGTTAGAATGATGAGGCACGCAAAGAGAGTTGGGATTCACATCTTGGGGACGCTCATAATCATAATTACTTGGTAACGGCCATTCCTCCGAGGCGCAAATGATCAACGCAGGCGTCCACCGAGTCTCTTTTCTACTTAACATTAATAATCTACCTAAGAAAATACTTCTATCATTTGTTGATATCTATGCTGGTGATGCAACCTTATATCGCTGCATCTCCAAAATTCGTGGATCGTGCTTATTAAGATTATCACTTTCCTTCATCACGTTACTCGCGTTTCTCTTGCATTCCATTCAAGATGGGAGCGTTTTCTTCGCTTTGTCGCACTGCTTAGCACTGCTACCATTTTTACAAGACATTCGACGTTGGTACAGAGACTTGTATTTGAAAAATTCTACTTGTATTCAATATTTAAAGATAAGTTATAGAAGACCGTCATAATATCGATATAGGGTTAACCATTGTTAAACATCGTCTTTTCTTTTGCTTTTATAAAATCACGCTCTCATTTCACTACTGTAAAATATTAGATCAGTTGCATCAATTATCCTGTTTAATAATAATAATAATAATAATTAAAATACGTGTGATTTTAGATTTTCTTTAAATGATCAGTGGAAAATATGAAGCCATTTCCTACCTGAACTCTCTTTCTGGGAAGTAAATGTTTAGGCAACATATAACAAAGTAAATAATAATAATAATAATAATAATAATAATAATAATTAGAATAGGTATGAACACTACCCAGACCCAATCATGGAGATAGGACCTGTAACAATTTTATGGGACTACCCAATACACACAAAACAATCAAGCTAATCGCCAAGACATTGTTATTAGAGACCACAAACCAGAAAAATGCTTCCTTATTGACCCGGCAGTGCATACAGACAGCAATGTATCTTTGAAGATCTTCAAAAACTTATCAAAATACAAGTAACATGAAATCAAAATCTCAAAAATGTGGCACAAGGAAACAGCAAAAATCCCTGTACTAGTTGGAGTCCTCGGATTGTTTGGAAAAGATTCCAGCAGACGCATTGAAGGTATTCCTGGAAGTCCATACCTTAAAGAAATAGAAAAAATGGTCACGAGTACAGCCCACACCTTACGAAGGGCCTTATCTATGTAAAATATGTTTTTTGTTCTTTTTTTTTTCAATTGGTCAATGGAAGATGCCATTTTTGATCTTAGTTCAATAGGTGGAACCCAAAAAGAAATGTGTCAACATCAGATTTCAACGGAAATAAAAAAAAAATAAAAATAATAATAATAATAATAATAGTAATAATAGTGTCGCGTGGAAACATCAAAAAACCCTGTTGCAGTTGGAGCCCTAGAATTGGTTGGAAAAGATTCCAGTAGACTAATTGAAGGGATTCCTGGAAATCGATGCCTCAAAGAAATAAAAAAAAATTGTTCTCGCAAGTACAGACCACACTTTACGAAGGGCTTTATCTATGTAATATATATATATTTTTTATTTTGTCATTGAAAAGTTCCATGATGAAAGAAGTGTGTATACACCAGAAATCGAAGGAAATAATAAGAAGAAGAAGAAGAAGAAAAAGAAGAAGAAGAAGATGAAGAACAACAACAGCAACAGGAAATAATAATAATAATAATAATAATAATAATAATAATAGTAGTAGTAGTAGTAGTAGGCATTATATTCCACCATAGTCAGTTTGATGTATCAAATGCCTCAGCGTAGAAACATTGTGATTTATTCTTAATGTTTCCATCTTCTCCACAAAATTCATGGCTATGTCAATAATAGAGTTCGTCGTATAATATCCGCTCTGCCAGCAATTTTGCAAATGCATTTCGGGACGTTTGCAAAGACTTCTCTAATTATATATACTATTGTCACCTTCATATTCTGTTCCTAAATTTTATTTTTCTTCTGTAGCAAATTGGAAATATTATCCCGTTATTTATTCATTATCAATCTCAGGCTATGTTCCGCAGGAAATAAGATATCCACTGACTCACAAGTTTTTGCATCCTTTTACATTGATTAGATGCGATCTCTTCACCCGACGAATGGTTGATATGTTCCCACCATCGAACAGAATCTTGTTACGATTCTGTAGCATAGCGTGTTCGTTGGCAAATCTGAAATATAATCGCTTGCTTAATACGAAAATTGTTCGATATTGTAACCCTTTTAGATTTCCATTTATTTCCATTTCAAAGAATTTTTTTAAACTTAAATTGAACCAAAAAATTTTGTTGTATATTGTTACCATTTATTTTATTTCGAGGATTTTTTTGTTTTTTTTACTTACATTAAACCAAAAAAATTGTTATATAGTAACCATTTTAGACTCGCATTTATTTTCATTTCAAGGATTTTTTTTTTTTTTTTTTTTTTAATTTAAATTAAACCAAAAGATTTTGTTCTATATTGTAACCATTTTAAACTTGCATTTATTTTTATTTCAAGGAATTTTTTTTAACTTAAACCAAAAAAAAAAAAAAAATTGGTGTATATTGTAAGCATTTTAGACTCCCATTTATTTTTATTTAAAATAATTTTTTAACTTAAATTAAACCAAAAAAATTACTGTATATTTTAACCATATTACAAAAACCCATTTATTTTCATTTGAAGGAATATTTTTGCTTTGTTTTTTTTTTACCTTAAATTAAACCAAAACATTTTGTTGTTTATTGTAACCATTTTAGACTCCCATTCATTTTCTTTTCAAGGTTGTTTTTTTTTTAACATAAACTAAACCAAGAAAAAATGTTTCTAACATTTACAGCATTGATATATGTTGTATGAAAATCACGTAATAATAATTATATATGAAATACATTTTGTAAACGTTCCTTGGTCAGTCTGCTTTTTCTTTTGCTGCCTCACACGCTCGGACGGGCACAAATACACACAGACACACACACGCAGACCCACACCCATAAATATTTATTATGGATTCAGTAATCCATGTTACGTATTTCCAGCCTTAATCTTTTTCTTACCTTTCGTACTGTAGCCAGTGGTAATGTCATGACTTTATCCTCTTGAGTTAAATAACAGAGTCGACTAGATTTCTCTGCCCTGTGTTACATCCAGTCGAACCTGTAGAGAGGGGTGTTCAAAACAAGCCTGAAATAAGGTGAGCACACCCAGGTTCATTAAACATTAGCAAATTGATAATATCTACAACTGCAGGATAAGTTCTGATCTTATAATCTTAATCCTTAATCTCCTTATCCTGATCAGTATATATGTCAAATTTATACTCGAAGCTAATAAAGTTTGGTTATGCGTCTTTGTCAGGTTACACTGAGTGTAATTTATATTTTTATGTCATTGTCACCAAATACGACACAGGATGCGGCTCCGTGTTCTGCTTTCCGGAAGCGGAAGCACTAATTATTTTACGTCCAGTGATTCTACCTATGTGCAGAGCTATTCTCGTTCACCAAATATAGATAGCCTGAATTCAATGACGGGATAATCAGAGTATCTGTGTTTAGATGTTGTTTCTCTCCTTATCTTGGACTTCTGACGTAAACCAGAAATATTATTTCGACATAGGGTAAGGCATGAAATGACACGTGGTTAAGTTGGGTTTACAGATTCCAGCCGTGGGTCAGCACTTTTTGCATAGCCACAAGTATACCGTCTTTTGAGTAACGCTAGTTTTGATGGAATATTGTACATCTGGCTAACGTATACGCGTGTGAATCTAATATCCTTAATGTGAGCGAGCAATTTGTTTACGGTAGAAAAAATCAAGCTTGATAGATTGGCAGGGGTAAGATATTCTACAACTGATAACATGCATGCTGGTACCTGTCTATTTTTGTGTTGATTTTCGAAAATTCCCTTAACAGAATATTCTTTTCTGGTACAATTCTCTGACAGTGATATTTGCTAAGGATTTACCCCCCGTTTCCAAAATCAGTCAACTGCATTATCTCTCTGATTTCCATGGGAAATGCAGAGCGATTTTTTTAGCAATTCCCCTGATGTTCTGAATAAGAGGAAATAGGTTTTACATTGTATCGAAAGGTAATTATATTAACTATGTGTATCGAGATAGTGTACACCAATGTGGTTTCCACGAGGGGTTAAGAAAAATAAAACTCAGTTAATAGTTTTCCTAACTAGATTTTTTTAAGCCAGGTGGACATGACACACACCTGATATAAAAACAAACACATCATTTTAGAGGTATTTCGCCATTATCATCATCTACATCATCATTATCATCGTTGTCATCATCATCATCATCATCATCATCATCATCATCATCATCCTTTCTGTGCCGTGTTCCTCCACAATTTATTGGCTTTTGTATCTGTAACTAAGGCGTGGTTCTTTTCCACCTCTCATTGTCCTTTGTCTGCTATTAATTCGTACAAATCCAATAGGTAGCTTGCGCGTTGTCTCCCCGATCTCACATCTCTCAATACGCTGTGTGACCATTAAATTGTTCAAGCCGTTCTCCCGTTAATTTCAAGAATGTATATTTATGATTTTAAATTAATTTCTTTTTATCTCTTATTACTTGCAAGGCATCAGTTACTTTTATAAAGCGCCAGGATATATAGTGATTTTCTAAGGCCGAAAAACGCTGAGTTGACCAGTAAATTGTTCAAAACGTTCTCCCTCATCGTCTGTATCGGAAATTTCAGAAATGTATATTTATGATTTTAAATTAATTATTTTTTTTTATATTTTAATACCTGGAAGGCATCAGTTACTGCTTCAAAGCGCTGGGGTATATAGTGATTTTCCAAGGCCGAAATACGCTGCGTTGACCAGTAAATTGTTCACGCCGTTTTCCCTAATAGTCTCTCCTGGAAATTTCAAAAATGTATATTTATAATTTCAAATTAATTATTTTTTTATCTCTTAATATCTGGAAACGTCAGCTACTCTTTCAAAGCGCCTGCGTATATAGTGTTTTTCCAAGCGTAGCTTAGATGAGACACAAGGCCGAAATTAGGGTGCACCCAGTGAGGATCGAACTCTCTACTGAGATTTAATTGTTCTAGCGAGACAATCTTGCTAACCACTAAAACACCTCGAGGTGCCATAGCGTCTGTCTATATATGAACGGCATTGACTGTTACCTATTCTTACTCTACGCATATAGATAGGGTTCTGCACCTTCTTGCTTCTGATACCTTCACTTTCAAACTCAAACCTTTGGAATCCTCTATGAAGAACATATAGTGTGCCCTATACTTCTTGGCTATTCATTTCTTCTACGCGTAGATTATGTTAGTAAGACAATGGCAGCCGATAATAAAGTATTATAGGTTTTCAAGAGTTCTTAGGATTATCTCCCTATATCGATTTATGACATTGTATGTGAACACCCATCATTACCTTACACTGTATTCTATTTTTTTATACATCCTTAACCGCTTTCTTATATGCAAGCAGGCGTGTTATTCTCCATAAGCTTAGTAAGTACATCTACCATTTCAAATTGGTTTACGGACCTTGCCTTATAAAGTTATTTTAACTTTGTTTAATTAAGGAAAATATGTAACTGCCTTATATTTACATTTGTATTGCACGATATACACAAAAACACTAGCAGTAATAATCTAATGACCGCACCATATATATATATATATATATATATATATATATATATATATATATATATATATATATATATATATATATGCATATTGTCATCCACAGACAATTTCTCTGTATCACATCTCATCAGTGTAGCTATACGTCCGGTGGCCTTTAGCTAGAAATCCGACTGAAGTGTCATCAGCCGGTGATTCTACCACTAAGTCCTTGGCGCACGGCAGCGATGAAGGTGAATTTAAGCCTATTTATTTTTTTAGATAAATATAGTAATAATACAATATAGTAATTCGTATGAAATTTGCAGGAGGATATACATCCAGAGAGAGCTTTATGTCAAAAATCAGAGCAAAATTATTATTAATTAAAGAATGCCAAAGACTTAAAAGTCCCAATCTCAATCTTCAAGTCCTAAGTCTTGAAGATTTAGAGCTGATATTTTAGATCTCAAATGAAATAAAAATTATTACCTATGGGATTTTCAGTGTTTGATATACTTTAATGAATATTAATAATAATAATAATAATAATAATATTGATAATAATAATTATATATATATATATATATATATATATATATATATATATATGTTGTGCATTAAAAACGACTGACAAGGTGCTGTCGTTAAGTTTTTTAAATAATTTATGTGTTCGTATATATTTTTTACTTTTTGGGACATATTGGTTATACTTTTAGTCATTATCAAGGATAAATATTATTTTACTCTTAACTGAATATATGGATTCTTTTATTTATTTATATGTATATTCTATTTTTCCAAACATGGTCAGCACATTGTAGTCGTGTTCATAGTCGATATTTTTGAGTTTTGGCTTTTTCTTTAGATATATACATGCGTCCCGTTATGAATTAGTTTGTTTCGACTGAGAGCATGATTATAAAAAATAAATTAACTATTAAGGATCGATGAAATTAAGTAAGTATTGCAATAGCACTGCTCCGTTCAGATATATCTAGAAAATGAAAAAAATGACGGAACACTCCTCCGATGAGAGGACGGAATATAGCAAGATAAGGTAAGAGCTTTTCAGGGATAGATAAATTTTGCAACTTGCTCTGGATCACATGCGACGAAAAAGACAAAAGTTAGCCTGAGTGATATTGTTGTGGATTCCGAGATGAATTCGGTCTCCAATGAAGAACAAACGCAATAATTAAATATAAGAAATAAAATGCATTTACACAATCATACAAAGGGTAATACTGTTAGTAAGTCCAGGAACGCGGTTAGTAGCAAATGCAGATAGATATATACAGTCTCGAAGAAGGACTTCCTTAGAGTCTACGTGCTTGTAACTGATTTCTACAAGAGGCTACCTCACAATATCTTCGTTCGTATACTCTCTCTTTCCGACTACCCTCTCACTATCCGACTACCCTCACTGACTGTCTAACTCTGGGTATTCAACGGCAGCCGTCCAAATAACTCTGGTAGAGTTCACATATGAAAAAGGGGTGGACCCCATAACAGATATTGATTATAAGGACACTCTATATCGACAGGTATGAAGCAAAGAGAACCACGACGAATGTCTATAAGAATCATCACGGAATACAACAGACATGGACGAGATCGCAAAAAAATACGAAAGCTACTGGAGATGTATCATATTATTTTATGTGACGTGTCTCTTCACGATGTAGGCGATCAGGTCTCTCCACCTCCATGTGTATCTTTTGTCTTTTTGTTATTTCTCCAAGACCCTGTTCTGCATGCTTAAGCACCTTAAGTATGTCACGCGTTGATTTCCCTTTTCTGTCTTTCCCCAACTACGCCCTTTGCGTATAAGATTTTACGTGTCCCAGAAATTTCAGCTGTCGTTTCCTGATGTTAAGTATAAGCTTCTTCTTTGTATGCATCCTATCCAGAACCTCATTGTTGTTCCCATTTTCGGTCCATGGTATCCTTAACATCCTTCCGGAAAACCACACTTCTTTTTCCTCGAATCTATTCTTCATCTTTGAGAAGATTGTTCAACATTCGCTGACGTAAAGGAGGATAGATATCACGTAGCAGTTCAGTACTCTTTTCCTTGATACCAACGAAATCCTCCTGTCTCGTAATACTCTGCCTAGCTTTTGGAATTCGTCTTTGGCCATCCCAATACGTCTTTCGCTACACCAATACGTCTTCGGATCTCAGCATCGCATTTTACGCCCTCAGAGCACTGCTCATATGTTTATCAATTTCCAATAACATCTGTTCGGATTTCAATAATATTCTGTCAATGAAGATGATCCGAATCAAAGCGTGGTGATTTGTGGTCGGTACTTTGCAAGATGTGTAGAAGATGCATATTTTCTAACAAAGATTTTGCTGTGATGAAGCCGCATTTAAATTAAATGGCGCAATTGAACACCAAAATTCCACTTAATGTTGATCTGAGAATTCGCATATTAAGAAGAAACGTCAGGTTAATTTATCCGGAGTTACTGTGTGGCACGGCATATATTCAAAGCATTTAAGTAAAGCATTCATTTTGACGTTAGTATGACCGTTGCTGTTTAATTGAATTTGACATTGCAGAGAACATTGATGAGGGAAAATGTGGCACGCTTACACTATCACCGAGATTTAACCGTCTACCTTATTGAGATGCTTGCCAAATAGAGCAATTGGACTAAATTAATATCTATGTTCACTAGGCAACACACCAAGCGACATAATTTTTTTATGGGGATACTTGTAATTTTTAACTCCCTTGCATCAGAGCCGACATCAGTTATAAAAGATCATTGGCAGAAAAAAAATCTAATTTGCAGATTATATAATAAAGAATGTTTTTATACTTACTAAAAGTAAGTAAAAAAGTTGATACATTTTCAGGGGTACGCTGCCTTTCCGTGGATTCTTTGTTTTATTTTTTAAAAGTTATGAAGAAGTAAAACTAAAACGAGACACAGTTCATACATGCACGTATATCTGTCTGTACTTTGTTTAAATTCAACTATAGGCTTCAGTGTATAGATTTATTTTGTTTTTATTAAATTAGCATAATGGTATTTGATAAATTGATGAACAATGTGGCTTCCTAAATTGTCAGTCCTATATATATATATATATATATATATATATATTTAAGAATTTGTCTTTGAACAGTACATGTTATTTTGAAAATAGTAAAACTCTTGTTATAAGGTTGTGTGAGGAAAGTCATATACTCAACTGAATCAAATTCTTTTCTCTTTTTCGTCTGTCTTTTCGCGCCACTGTCTGTCCTAAACAAAGTTTACAAGATTATATATATATATATATATATATATATATATATATATATATATATATAACATTCTGTCTTACTTTGCATTAATATTTAAATAGAAATAAGTGCTCTCTTGATTCTAACATCACCTGTCACCTGCCAATTTCAGTAAAAAATGCAAACACACTTATACATACACAAAACACTCTCTTGCTCATCCGCTCACTATGTCTCTAACAAACACGCACACAGACAGAGTCTCATACAGACATACACAAACACACTCATATATATATATATATATATATATATATATATATATATATATATATATATATATATATATATATATATGTGTGTGTTTGTGTATATATATATATATGTATGAGTGTGTTTGTGTATGTCTGTATATATATATATATATATATATATATATATATATATATATATATATATATATATATATATATATATATGAATATTCATACCTTCTTTCCATTTATATTTGAATGGAAAGAAGTGTCCATTTGAATTTAACATCAGCTGTCACCTTGAAATTTTACAAACACAAAGAAACTGTTGCTACAAGTCACTTTTTCAAGTCACCCCCCACACGTATCTCTCTCTCTATATATGTATGTATATACGTGAAATATCTTACCCTCTTTTATCAATATTTGTATGAATAGAAGTGTCCACTTGATTCTAATGTTCTCTGACACCAATTTTAGATTCAAAATATACGCATAGACACACTCTAACGAATAAACTGCCTTTCACTCTCTCACTGTTTTTTTCTTCTGCTGTCTTTCTCACACACAAACACATGCATATACATACGTATATCTTGTTAATCTCCTGATTTCATTTAAGAAAGACACACTTAAGATAATAGATTGTATTTTTTATGTACTGTCCTAGTGCAGTGCGTAATTTCCTCAATGTCAGATCCGACGAAGTTTTCGAAGAAAAAAGAAGCCTAAGACATCTGCACATAATTGTGATTTCTATTCCCTCTTAATTTCCTTTCTGTTTGGATTTATTTCGAACTTTCTGTGCATTTCTAGCAGATTTTGTTTTTCACTTTTTTTTGGAAGATAAATGACAATGATAATATGTTTTTGTTTTAGAATCTTTTGCCCCTGAATCTTAGAACATAATGAATTAGCTAAAGGAACCATAGAATATAGTCGAATATGAAAGCTATACGTGTGTGACAGATGTTTGTTCTTTGTTTGCTGAGAATATAATAAACCGAACATGTGAACAACGACGAAATTTAGAGAAAATTTAAACAAAAAAGACTCTCCTATTTAATATCAGAAATAGACAATTGAAATTTCTAGATGAGATTATGAAGAAATAGTTATTTGAAACTATGATAGTCACAGATGGACAGAATCGAGGAAAAACAGTGGAACAACGCATAGCCTGTCTAGGGAGGTTGAGTATATGAATAGAGGAAAAAGGTTTACGAGAGATAGCAAAAATACAATTTATTAAGATCTAAAATAGATAGGAAATTTTGCAGGGCAATGATTGCCAACACGGTTCGCTAATAATTCATATTCAGTCCTGAATATTCGATTCCACTACATAATGTCATATATCACGCCTTAATTCCAAAACTGAAAAAAAAAACAATTTGGCTTATACCAATGTTCCATTGATATACATATGATTGGATAACTTTTAAAAGCACATAAAAATGTTATCACTGGCTGAACAATAATCAGAGGACCAATTAGACTCAGCATGAGAATTGCTTAATATTATCACTAGATGTGTGGCTATCATTATTTCCTTGAAGTGACAGTTAATTACAAACCAATTGGATTATCCCTTTACATTAATAGTAATCCAGAGGGATGTATTTCTAACACTTTTATCAGTGATTTTTTTGAAAATCTAAGAACTTGGTTAGTCAGTGAATTAATGTATAAGGCTGATCGTGATAATATTGCAGATGTCATCTCACGAATTGCTCGTCGACCATCAGGGCATGTGACCAACGCGCAGTTCTGCTAATAATATTTTCAAAGATTCCTATTCAGAAGCAAATATAATGAGCAGTAACTAATATACGAGAACTGTTTGCAAGTTTCGATGATTTGTGATGGTATGATTAAATCTAATGAAAGTTTATGCCCTCTCAACAGAAAATGTTTACCAAACATTTAACTCTACAAGGCTTCAATGATAAGCGATAAAAACATCACATCCTAAATCCGTTCAGCAGAAGGTGAATAGAAAGAATGGTTTTAATTTTTTTTTAAATGAGCCGAAATAAGGATAAGTCTAAAATGAGTGCAAGTCATTTGGATAACTATTGTGAATGGGGAACTGTGTTGCCGGAAAACGTTCACATTGGAAAGGTGAATGATGAAATCAAAATGTAACTGAAAAATTAATCACATTAGAAACTATCATGTTCAATATAAGAGATAAAATGCCTGAAAACGTGTAAAGACATGTATAACTTCCTGATAAAAGAGACAAAGACGAGATTAAAAAAGAATAAATATGAAATATTTGAACCCCTATTTCACGAGGATCAGAAATACCACTGACAATAAGTGTGAAAAAGAAAAGTTCATGAAAAAAAACAAAAACATTCGAGCGAACGCTGTTTGGACTATTTTCCCTCCCCTTCCGAACAATCTCACTGATGATAAATAGGACCACTATAGTTCAAATAGTAAATACATCTTTTGAACCATTCTGCATGAGAATTACTATTTTAATTAATACATTATAATTACAGCAATGAACCTTTGTGTTATACATCGAGCAGTGTGGTTGTGTATATATTTTATGGCAATCTTCTGAAGTAATGGATTTTTTATTTATTTATTAATCTGACAGGATTTTATAACTTTAAACGTTATTTTTAGTGGGAACTCATATTTGATTAGACGTTCAGTTTATTTATTAAGCAACATATTTATTTCGTCTACTGACTTTAATATTCGTGAATTTTAATTGAATATTAATATGCGCCCTGGCAGTATTCGAACCTACGGCCACAGGGGCAGACGGAAACCATTGTTAGATCTGATGTCCCTTAACTGACTTTGCCACGATGACGCTTTGACGATCATTGACGAGAAGGATTTCGTTTAAAGTAACTGTTCAGACCACTTTTAATATAATAAAATCAAAGAACTAGAAACTGCTCACTGTCGATTTAAGCTAAAAAGAAAATTAAAATTCTATTTTAGGTAGTAAAAAATCGAAACTGTAGATTTACATAATGCGATATTATTTGAAAAGGCAATAGTTTTTTTTAAACAATTTGCGATGTAACAGGTGAACAAGATCAACTTGTAGAAACGTTTTTAGCATTAATGGGACAGCTGACATTGAGAACAGAAAATAAAAGTTAAAATAACGTCAATTTTACTTACCGCTTTATAATGATTTTAATGCAAAATATATTTGAAAATAATAAAATGTATTAAAAATATAGTTACATACGTTAGAAAAGACGTGGAGCATCACTAAATCGGTAATCATAACTTTATCGAAATAATTTAATAGTGGTTATATATATATATATATATATATATATATATATATATATATATATATATATATATAGATAGATATATTGTTGTATTCATAAGCAAAGTCTTCTTCATGTGAATAGCAGATGATACAGCTGGAGGCTAAAGTAATCCTGACATTGAAGATAAAACATCTAGAAAAATAGTACGAACCTCTATCCTACATGGAAGTAGCATGCAGCCCGACATGCTATACCAGTTCAGCTACAGAGGAGCGTCTAGTTTGCAAGGTCGATTTTACTGCTTTTAAACTACAATGTTCCATGATTTGAATTGAGCGTTCATATCTGCTCGAAGCTTATCTAAAAGCAAACACTCTCCCGCCTATATATACGGGGTGCGGTGGATAAATTGACGCCTTTTATTTTTAATTTCGCGCATGCGCATTGATTTTTGTTTTGTCAACTGCACACTAAAGTAAGGTCAGTTGGGCACCGTCTGTAAGGAAAAAAGATCACCATGACGCAATTCACTAATCTAACCACATTGTTCAAATAAATGTTCGGTTCACAATTCCACATCTACTTGAATCCTCTTCCTCTCATCTCCATCTGTGGGTAAATAGTAGGAAAGACCAAGTTCTATAGTGTTGGATGATTTGTTTTCTATTCCTTGATAATGCTAGTCTAATCGTTAATCAAAAAAGTCAGACCTTTTCATGTTCCAAAAATGTATTCAACAAAAACTGACAAAAACAAATATCGATCAGTATTAAAATACTGATCGATATCTCTTTTTGTCAGTATGTGAATATATGTGTGTATGTCTGCTTGACTCTATGTGCATATACTTGTTTGTGGGTCAATAAATTAATATACTAACATGCTTTTTCATTTGTAATAATATTTATCCTTTTGGTCGTAGTGGACGTAGTTGTTGGATCCATTCACTCTAAGAACGATGCTGTCGGGATTTTTAAACTGCTGGTATGGCCAGGCCTGGCCACAAGGTCAAAGACAAGGACCCAGAGTAAGCGCGACCAACGCCAAATGGTGGAACAAGCGGACGGTTATTATAACCAGATCGAAACGATTGAACCGGCGAATGAAGACGCCTACGCATAAGGCATATGATACAGAAAGTGCCACTCGAAATTATTACAGCGTTTACGGCAGTTCGTTGTAATTTCATAAGTGGATTCTGCATGTCATATGTACCGCAGAGGAAGGTTAGGAAGTCAAATGAGTGAGTCACTTCGTGGCAAGTTGAGTTCCACTTTAAGAAAAATTCACTCCATCGCACTATCTTCTACTCTCGACGACGAATATTTATCTGAGATACAGATTTTGATGATGAAATATAAATTTAGAACGACGTGTTGTGCGCAAAGTTAGCCTCAATCTATTCTATCTTGATGTGTAATTGTAATGTTCGTTTGGATTTCATTTCCCTCCTTTTCTTATATATTTATTAAATTTGCTCCTTTCGAGTAGAATTCTCTTGGACGACGGGGTCGATTCAACAACAAAGCTGGATTGTTCTCTCTCGGCCATCTTCTCGCGGTGGGATGTCGAAATGATTTTCGGTTCGGAAGTAAAATGGGAAATTCAACGATAGGGATTTGAACTTAGTACTTTATTAAACACATCGACATGTACATTTTTAACTGACATGAGGGGGGTCGCGCTATCACTCTGACTGGGGAGCAATACCAGAGTTGCCTGTTACCTTTAAAATTAAAGTGCAGCAGACAACCAACAAAGGTACTAATTCTACCAAGTGCCCCCTATACAAATATAACAAATATGTTTTTATACATTGCATGTCGGAGTAAACAGTTCGACATCAAATGTGCCAATATTTTGCTACATATTTTTTAAAAATAATAATCATAGAAATATATATATATATATATATATATATATATATATGTGTGTGTGTGTGTGTGTGTGTGTGTGTGTGTCGGAGTAAACAGTTTGTCCTCAAAAGTGCCAATATATTGCTATATATATATTTTAAAATAATAATCATAGCAATATATATATATATATATATTATAAATTAATTGATTTAAAATATGTGTTTTTCCGCTACACAGTTCTAACCATGTTTCAAAAATGGAAGCTAAAAGCCACGAATTTAATTTTGTGATTAAATTAAAGACATTAGTTCTATTTCATCCTCAAGCGAATTTTGGAGTAACTTTTAAAATTACTGGGTTTTAAAGACACAGCTAAAATCCCATTTCCCTGGTTCCATATATATATATGTGTGTGTGTGTGTCTGTGTGTGTGTGTCAACAGCCGGCGCTAATCAACGACGGGGGATTCCAGGATATATATATATATATATATATATATATATATATATATATATATATATATATATGTACAAGTAAGTTGAGAACGAATAGATTACAATTCCAAGGTTCGTAACATGTAAAAGAGAGATCAATTCAAGGTAGAGGATTACTCTTTATTTTATGTTATTACATCGAAAAACATGTCAAAATCGCTAAACAATTGCAGTCATGTTTCGATGCGCATCTATGCATCTCATCAAGCGATTGTAAATTGCTTACGATTGATTAATTTCAACTTATAATTTTTAAATCTAAATAAATCTTTCACTCGCCACTAATTTACAATCGCCTGATGAGATGCGTAGATATGCATCGAAACACGACTGTAATGGTATAGCGATTTTGACAAGTTTTTCGATGTAATATCCTAAATTAAAGTACATATATATATATATAGTTACAAAGGAAAGAGTGATGTGACGTAAATTATACGAGGGAACTTGAACAGTAAATGATTACTTTTTGCTTAAAATTATTTTGCTTCATGGTGATATGGTCTTGACACGTTTCCCGAAATGTGCTGCTGAACCTTATCCCGTGTTTGTTTCTATTCTTATTTTTATTCTCCAGAATATATCTTCCATTTAAAGGGAATTTTATCAACATACGTACATGAGCACGCGCTCATGTACCGATTGCTCTCTGAATCCACACGAAACCCGCAAAATGTCGCGACTTATGTTTGTGACATCACAGATTTGTCAAACATCGAAATTACTTCTGCGTATTATTAATATTTTTGTAATGATTCTCTGCAGAATTGGGCAAGCCAAATTTGATTAAGGGATAATTGTCTTGTTTGCTTACAGATGAAGCCATCACTCTTTTCTGAAATGACAGACATACATACACAGTTACACACAATGTTTTTCCTTATAAAAAGGAAGCAGGCATTCGTATAATACACACGCACAACAACAACTGAATTCAGTTGTCCAACTAACACTTGGCACCGGAAATCTTCCATCGTTTTAAATTTACTATTTCCTTAAATTTAAATCTGTTGGTACAACAAGAAATGGTTTCCGTTTTTAGTGTAAAATATGGACGATTACGAAAGTGTATTAATATTTGCTTCGAACTATTTAATTACATTTAACACTCTCTATCTGCAACGCTGATACAAAACATTAAGAAGCATAAATATGAATCATGAAAGATATCAATATTCTAGTTATCAAAGAACAAATGCATAAATACGATCGTCAGGCCTGGGTAATTATTTATGTGTGTTAAATGGACAAGAGGAAACTTTGAGGAAGTTCGATAAAAAAAAACGCGATGTTATATACGGGATGGGAGTATTTAAAAGGTAATGGCTTTTAGGGAGACCACATTCTCATACTAGCGGATCCAATATTTACACACACACACACACACATATATATATATATATATATATATATATATATATATATATATATATATATATATATATATATAGATAGAGAGAGAGAGAGAGAGAGAGTAATGGATAGTTGCTTGTATTGAAGAATCGGAGATAGTATGCCGAGTTCGAATTCCAGTCGAATCCATTACATTTAGTTACGTGCTAATACCCTTGAGAAAGGTGTGAATCCTCTTCTTCTCTATCCAGCTATGGGTAAATAGCAGGACTGGGTTCTATAGCCTTGGATGACAACTGGTCTAGGAGAAGGACAACTCTGAATTCAAAAACTGCGGAGGGTCGTTTGGTCATCTTGTGGCACGTAGTGCACCAGGTCTCTGAATTCGGCCCTTCAAAAAGTGTGGCTGGTCCTGCACGAAACCTTCACGAATATAATCAAATCTCATGTGCTGTTGTCGGGATGTTGGTTTCCTGGGAACTGATCTGATTAACCCTCATACGTCGAGCCAGAGTGGTCCGTCGACTTTTTTTGTCTGCCCTCTATCTACAAAGGTTTACGATTATTATTATCCAATATTTATCATTCTCCTCTCACACGTATAGAAATTTCATATCACACACACTCACACACGTACATATGTGTGCATATATATATATATATTACAATTTGTTCCACCCTTTACAAGGACAGGGTGCATTCGAGGTAGAAAATTACGTTAGGAGCCCATTGGAAGATACTGTTTAAGCCTAGCCTTGAATAGGTAAAGATTGGAGTGATCGGGGAAACGTCCTGTTGGAAGCCGATAGCACACGGCACTAGAAGAAGATGCTCGAATGCTTAATTCCCACCAATGGAATACGGAATGAGTCTGGGTGATTTGATACCATGTAAGTAGCATGGTGTGTTTTGCTGTGAAGGTTTAATTTAGCGGGATCAGGACTCGTCGGAGAAGTTTCAGTTTAAGTAGATGTAGGACAGAGTGTGGTTTTTCATAACCCGCCTACCAGAGAGAAGCTGAAGGGTGGAGAATAATTTGTCACCAACAATGCCTCGGAGACGATTTCGGACTCTATCAAGCCTGTTGAGTGAGGCCTGGGCAAATTCTGCCCGAATAGGACAAAAGTACTCTATTTTTGGCCTGGTCTGTTATGTGATATCTGTCCTTCTTTGTAGCAGCGAATGAGTTATGACTTCGAATTTTTGAAGATTTTTTTTCTTTTTTCCTTTACTGATTTGCCATTCATGTACTTAATTGCCCGTCAAAGACCGTTATCGATTTTTATTTCCCCCTGAAACTAGATAGTAATGAATTCAACAATTGATTAACCTAGTATCCATCGAAGCTACCCATTATTACGTCAAAGACAGAATTTTCTCATTTTTATCACATTTTTCTGTGTGATTTGTGGCAATGTTTCATGATTTTATTTCTTTTATAAGACATCGTAGTATACTATCATGCAATATAAAGGAATTCCATATTTTGTGATTTATATTATATTAAAATTCTTTGAAGTGAAATTGATGGAAAATGCAATTTCATGATTGGTAATATGATTAAAGAAGCTAATGGCCACTCTAAAAATATTCCTTGAGTTTTCTTTGATGTTCATCAAGGAATATTGAATATGCTGCCTGTTATGCACTTGCTAATCCTCTTTAAATACATAATTTTAAAAGCATTAATCTTTAGAATGATTCTCTTTGATGTATTTTTATGGAACTTCAAGTTGAATAAATCTGGTTGTTTTGCAATGTAATCAACCCGATTACACGCGCTTAATTTCTGTGTTGTCTTCCGGGCAACGTCAAACTTCGTTTTTTCATAGAATTTAGAAATTTTATATATATTTATAAAATTTATTTGTCGGTAGCTATATTCAATTATCGCCTGAACAAGTTATATCTGTAAATAAACAAACCAGACGTAGAGTAAAAGAAGATAGCCCCTGTATTTACTTGCATTTATATATTCGTCAGACAAGGAATTTTCTAGCCGAATCTCGTATACATTACACGATCATTTTATTTGTGTCATATTTTTATGCAATTTGGATTGAAATTACTTTTTTGCATTTCTAAGATTCAATAGACTGATTACTTTTATGACGGAATTTTTACACATTCGCCATGTTTTTCATAAGTTGAGGGCATTTATGAAAATTGGAACTATAATATTCATTATTTGTTTCATGCGTTTGATTAAACATGGTTCAATTTTTATCGTAGACTATGAGATGTTGGAAAATATGAAATGTTGAACACAGCCTGAATCATGGTTTAAGGCGGAAAATGTGTGTCAACAATCAGTGTAGGTGTCATATATCTACACACTATCATTCTACAATAATTATAAAGGGAATAAGGAATATATATATATATATATATATATATATATATATATATATATATATATATATATATATATAGATAACTAGACTCGTTTCGAAAAACTCTCGAATTTTTGATTTGCTAATCAAATCAATCTCGAGGGAAAAAAGGTTTTAAAAAAAGAAAGGTTTTAAAAAAGAAAGAGCTACAAACATGAACTTCTGCCGACAAAAAAATCGCACAGATGCAGGTCTGAAACCCAAAGAAAAAATTAGAATATAGTTTTATCGCTACACAGTTCTAACCATGTTTCAAAAATGGAAGCTAAAAGCTTCGAATTTAATTTTGTAATTAAATTAAAGACATTAGTTCCATTTCATCCTCAAGCGAATTTCGGAGTAACTTATTTTTAAATATAATGAGTTTTAAAGGCACCGCAAAAATCCTTGGGGACTTATGAATTTTATATATATATATATATATATATATATATATATATATATATATATATATATATATAGATAGATAGATAGATAGATAGATAGATAGATAGATAGAGAAAAGAATAGAGATGGTGATAGATAGTAGATATTTTGATATCAAGAACGACTGGCGGCTGTTTACTTTAATGTTTGAACGTTAACTACTTCTATATATATATGTTTAAGGTGTGCTAGAAGTTATGGGTAATATATATATATATATATATATATATATATATATATATATATATATATATATATATATACGTGTGTATGTGTAGAGCCAGAGCTAGAGGAAGAGAAATAGATGTGTTATATTTCACAACAATTTTATTGACATATATGTAAGAATAAAATGCTTTTTAGAATTAAATTTGATTTTTTTAAAAAGCATTTTCCAATGTTGTTACATCTACGTTTCGATTCCAAATGACTCTTGTCGCCAGCGAATATAGGCAGTCCATATTTTTACCACTGTATCGAAAATTTACATGCAATTATAGAATTCTGGTGACACAATCTTTTACAGATTCAAAAATATTTCAATTTCCGATTCTTATTGTTTTGTATTAATT
Source organism: Acanthosepion pharaonis (assembly GCA_903632075.3). Taxonomy (NCBI): domain Eukaryota; kingdom Metazoa; phylum Mollusca; class Cephalopoda; order Sepiida; family Sepiidae; genus Acanthosepion; species Acanthosepion pharaonis. Next base: position 207,502 of record CAHIKZ030002572.1, read on the forward strand.
GCTTCAAATTGTTATTGGCTAAGTAATTATCGCGAGCTTAGAAAAGTTCAAATTGCATTAAAGCCATAGATCAGAATAAGGCAATATAATAAAGACTTAGAATCATTTTAAATGAGATCATTGTTAGATTGGATATCTTTTAAATACCGCTGTTTTGCGTGTGTGCGCGCATGCTCGTCGTCTCAAGATAATAAGATCGTTGGATGAAATATAAATCAGTCGTACAGGGAAACTAATGATTGTTTTATGCTAATCTTGAAAATAGACAGAAGTATGTAGTTACTTCCATTTAACCTTGTGATGAAGAACTGCATTTCTTTCTTTCGTGCGTCTGTATATCATATTAATACGGTAGTGAAGTTGACAATCCTTTCAATATTTATTCTGTTGCTATTGTTCCTGTAGAAAAATATGGCTGATTTTTGACTTTTTAAGTAGCGCCCTTTCGACTGGGGCTGTAAAATACTCCGACAGCACTTCTGCAGAGGGGTAAAACACCCCCTCAATTGGGTGTCCTGGGCATGACGATAAACTACATCCGCCTCATGGGTAAAACGATAAACTACGCCCAGCAGCAAGGCCTTTGATCAGGAGGTTTTGAGGAGCCTGGAACCACCTCTTAATTGCTGGTGTTCCCAGGTACACCCTGATCCAGGATGGTAGCACCTGTTCGGGTCCCAGCTATAGGCAAATAATTAACCCCCCAAACTCGGTTCAAAACACATGAAAGTGTAAAAGAAGTTTTTAATATCAGAAATACTGTGTAAACAATTATCAGGAATAGTTTTGGAAGAAAAAAATCTATTACCAGCAATACATTTTTTTTTAAATATATTATCTGATATACATTTTTGAAAAAAAAAATATATAATACCAACAATACGTTTTTAAAAAAAAAAAAAAAAATTACCAGCACTACAATTTTGAAGGAAAAAAAAATATTACCAGAAATATATTTCTGATAAAACAAGATATTAGCAGCAATAAAAATGCCGGCATTAAATAACCCATTGAGGTTTATATGCCGTAAAACAAAAGAAACCAAATCAAACCTTTTTAAATAAAACAACATTGCACTCAGTGTGAAAGCTGATGACATAAGTATGGACACCAAGAATTAAATTTCTAACGTTTACAAATTCAGTTAGTTTAAATATCGTCTGAATAATGTACAGAAATTCTTCATTTCCGATGATTTCGGTTTACAAACTAATATTCAGAATTTTAATATTTCAGGAATAAATGCAAATAAAGTTGATATCTGTTGTTTTAAGTATATTGAATGAACAAATAAATTCAAAAGAGAATTCTAATTATGAATCACCACAAGCAAAATATCCATTTTTTACTGTATTTGATAAGAAAAATCATTGTAAAAAAATTCGTAAAAGATTACGAAAAACGCTACTCAATGAAAAAAGTTTTGTTCGATCATTTGTTAGATATTAATTAGTAAATCATAGAAAAAAAATATATATATAATCATAATAGTGCTGAGTACAAATTATCAGACAAAATGTTTTAAATTTGCAAAGTTTATTGAAGACCACACTAAAACTACTTCACTGTGTAACATATTGCATCATAATATATCTATGTTGTTCTGTATCTGTCTATATTTCTGAGATGAGGTAATATGTACACTATTTACATTATTCGGCCTATTGTCCTCATCTTTGTCACCATGTCTATCACAAAGTTTCAGTCGTTGTACGCTCCGGCCTTCCTCGGTTGGAATGTCGAACTGAACCCCTTATTTCGCTCGCTGGGATAGACTGTTCTAGTTCCACGGTCCATGTTTTAATGGATGTCAGTTATCTCATTTCAATTCCCCTCAGAAAGTTCTCCACTGCCTTAACCAAGTATTGAACTCACACACTTTGGATCCTGTCACTGTATCTAACTAACGCCTTTATCCACTGTGCCATATGTCCTTGACATGTTGTTCAATGTAATTTTCCTTTGAAGTAAATGAACGTCTTATTAGATGGCACAATGACTTAGTAATAATGTGTTTTTTGCCACGCATCTAGCCGACGCTCTGTAATGCTTCAGTAAAATATAAATTCTATAAGGCTATGCTATAAGGCTTCACTGGTCTCCGATATGAAATTCCAGCGTTACGATTTTGAAACTAAACATAAACTTTAAACTAGTTTCCTCAAAAAAGACTAACGGTTTGGGAAAAATATTTTGTCTCTTTATTTATCATGTGCAACCTCAAATTCCAAATTGAGTTCAATACAGGTGCGTCAATTCTATCTGTCTTATTGACACAATATCTGGTTTGACTTCGTCTCACGTTTTCCCATACGCTTAAATTTGGAAATAGTTCTAGCGATTATGCCGGTTAGAAGATCGCATCGACTTTTAGAGTTGGAATCGGTTACAGAAAATGTCGAACAGGAAATTTTCATTCCACAAACACAAAAGTGGTGTAACGAAGAAAACAGGAGTAGGGTTCTGCCTTGATAGTAAATAGATGATGATACTCGGTTCTGTTTGGCACTAAAGGCAGTTGAGATTAGAGAATGACATTCGATTCTCCAGACAATCATATTGCAGTGTCACTAGAAATATATAAAACGGTGCTGTATTAATATTGGAAGTAGCATCAGGTGCCTGTTTGTGTAGATTCTTGCAGCAAGTGATCGATTCTCATTGTCTTCTGTTTACATTCGGGGCCAATATTTGCTCCAACGTGTACTATGAACGCCGTAGGGTCAATCAAAGATGCACTTACATTTCAATGATTTGGGCGGGAATCTGTACTACACAGATATAACCATGTCGGAGATATCAAAGACCATCAGAACATAACATACGGCATGTGCAGCAATTTAACAAAATACTCAAAGCAGTACAACCAAAATACATCACCTCTCAAACTCTTCAGTGCATGGATAAATAGTATGATTTCTACATGAGGATTTAACATACACACACACACACACACACACACACACACACACATATATATATATATATATATATGTGTGTGTGTGTGTGTGTGTGGTGAGACAATGGTAGCGCTCAATTTGATGATTGAAGGACATAGTTATCGAACAATTTATTCGTCAAAAATTATTAAGGAACTGTACAGAATTGTTTAACTTAAATAACACATAAAGAAGAACATAATTAAGAAAATGAACGAACTCCAAGACAAATATTAACAGCGTAACAGGCCACCCTTGTGTAAATTAATTCAAACAACCACTTTAGTTTCCTTTCTTTCATCATACGGTCAGATTTAGACCAACTGGAGTGACAATCTGTATTAGATTTCAATTTGTTCCTCAGATCGGCTCATTTGCAGTGGTGTGCATTAATATGAATATACTTTCGGGGTGCATGATGGGATTTATTTGGCCTTGAAAAATATTGCGTTATCCGGGTTTGCATCTGAAATTCATCACGCCCAGACACTATTGTCTCAACTGTCGATTAGTTGTCATACGGTCATTGTCTGCGATGGACGTTACTCCAAGTAAGCGTACGAAAATTGTAACGCTGCACGAACACACTGGCAAGCCTTACCGGCGAGCAAATCAAAGTGCTAGAGATTGACCCGGAAACACTCCTGATTTAAATGCAATCAAGAATCTTTAGTCAATCTGCAAGGCAAGACTTAGTGGAATGGATATTTGAAGTGCTAACATGTACACTGCGTCATGTTTAATTGGAAAATACGAAAAAAATTAAATAATAAAGATATTATTCTTTTTGTTTCAATTAATTTGCACAAGAGTGTATGTGCTACTTTTGACTCACAGTGCATGAATACAAATGTTTTTTTTTTATAGAAAAGATAGTAGATTGAATATACCGAAAGTGGGAATTTACTAACGTAGGTTAAAATCAAGGTTAACACCAAGATCTCTCAGTTGTACCTCGAGTGAGAATATCACGAACTACGCGTGGTAATTGTTCCGTGAGGCCTTTTTTTTTTTTTTTAAAAAAAAAAGAGAATAAAATGATCGTGCTATGGTAGATGTTTAGAAAAATAAGAAAAGAGAATTTAAGACGTAATAAATATAGGAATGAATACCTTATATATAGCATTTTTTCGCCCTAGAATTTTAGGGTTTGTGTAGCAGAATCCATATACTTTGCATACATGCTTTGTTCTCAAAATTATCTCACGTCTTGTTGTATTGAGAATTTGTTCATCAAATGATTCCCTGCTCTTCTAATAATAATTTTTGATTATAACAAATGGTAATAGTTAATACTTCAGGAATAAGTGATTGGATTTAATTAACCGGGAAATGGCCTAATTTCGTTCAACGCAACATGTGGTATTATTTTTTCGAGATAAAAGGTGTACAAATAATGCTCTTAATCCCAATTATAAATATTAAACCCAAATAATCTGATATGGAATTTACACCAACAATAACGCGGTTATAGCTTGAATGTAAAACAGACAGGTTTAGATAACCTGAGCCTTGAAGCAAACGAGACTCATTAAGCTGTTTTTTTTTTTTTTTCTATCTATCTATCTATCTATCTATCTATCTATCTCTCTCTCTCTCTCTCTCTCTATATATATATATATATATATATATATATATATATATATATATATATATATGTGTGTGTGTGTGTGTGTGTGAATATTGGAGTAAACACTCAGAGGCTTTTTCATGCTTGACGCAATCGTCAGTACAATTTTATCTATATCTATTTATCTATGTCTGTTCAGAATCTCTCCCCCCTCTCTCCCTCTCTCTCTCTCTCTCTCTCTCTCTATATATATATATATATATATATATATATATATATAAGTGAACATTGAAGTTTAAAACTAGACGCAACCGACTGGCGGCCAGACGATTGCGTGTAGCATGAAACAGCCTCTGATTGCTGACTCAAATATTCGCTTTTATATTTACATACGCCCTATCACTGATATTGAGCACTTCATCCCATAATATAGCAAACCTTAAAACTATATTTCTGCATATATATATATATATATATATATATATATATATATATATATATATATATATATATATATATATATATAAATCTTGTGTAGACGATTTGAAGGTTTGCAACGAGAAGCAGGTGTCATTTCAATGCCAGAAATGTCAGGTGAAAATTATTTTAGTTGACAAATCTTCATTTCATAAATTATAAGCTGTCACCAGCAAGCGTGCCATTTCTTTGAATGATAATTCCGGCGCGCATAGAATAAATAATTAATTACATTCTATGGATATTTTTATAGCAATTGTTTTACATATCAGATATAAATCAATTCGGAGATATCAGAATTATATTCATTCACCATTCCAAATTCTTCCGTCGAAATGTAAACTAATTAATTTGCACAGTAATTCTTGATGCGACATAAAAAAAATAATTAGAGTATTCAGTCATTTTTTCATCTTGCTATTTTTCGAACAATCAACATATGAGAGTGTTTTAGGAAGTATGTAATCAGACTCATAGTAATCTTGTGAATTTTGATTTTATATTGTGAGAATAAAAAATGTTAGCATAGAACTTATTGTTGCTTATAGAAATTACAACTACAAATAATGAAACCTAGTTTCCAATCTAATAGTGTGTTTACATCGGTAAAAACGAGGTTCCACAAAGGAAAACTCCTCAGAACAATTACTATTCTTATATGTGCGAAAGAAGTTTATGCAATTTTCTACATATTAATTAATAGTTTTTAAGTTATAAGTCTTGTAAACAATATTTATCCCTGTTACGGAATAAACGTTATTGTATATGATCTATAGCAAAAGTTAAAAACGCAAAAGCACAAAAAAAAAAAAAAAAAAAAAAACAAAGAAGCACATTTGGAAGATTTTAATTGCCTTTGTTTTTTCTTGTAAAGTGGTGTTTCCGTTAACTTGGTGTGTCTCTAAGTGTGTACTTGCGTGTTTCTGTTTGCTTGCTTATTTCTCTATGGATAACAAAACTCTGCAGGGGTTCCGTCGGGTAGCTGCTTTGTTTACTCAATTAAATCGATGTCTCGTGTCTGAGAAATCAGATTACTTAGATAACCTCAGCGTGTTGGTGAGCCGCAGATGCACATTTTGCTATTGTACTTTGGAAGATCGTTTTCAATTTCCCTGAGATTCAAGGGTTCCGGTGGACGAATCTAGCAACAGAACAATAGAAACAATTGATTTCAGTCGAGAGATTTCAACTATGTTTTCCGATAAAGAAACAAACAGCATTAAGTTGGGGAGAAATAGAGAAGAGGGTCTAAAAATGGCGACCGGAACCAGTGACGAGAACGAATCCAGTAAGGACTGTCCTAAATTTCGATGTGGTCGCGCTTACAAAGCTTTTAGAACCATAAATATGAGAATCAGCATACATTTCTAAACTCGTAAAATTTTCAAATGTTTGGTCGTCATTTTGGGGGAGGAAATTAAATTTTCTAGTCAATGAACGATGGCGTAATTATTTAAGAGTTTAAATCATGTCAAATGTCCAAAGATATACACGAGGCGAATATCAATAGATGAAAGAAATTTTTATATAACGTAAACACCCGTCTACTTAACTATATCAATTCGGAGATATCAGATGTATATAGGGCTGGCTATATAGATACAAAATAGACATCATAATTTAATAAAAAGAGCACATAATATACAATACATGACAATATTTATTAATGAACGAAAAAAAATAAAAGAAACATCAATAAATTCCCTACTCATATGAAAGAGAAACAAATTTAATAAACCTTACAAAAAATGAAAACAAATAATAACAGGAATAATAATAATAATAATAATAACAACAAAACAATAATAAAATAACAATCTCATTAAATATCAACGTAATTAAGTGGAAAATTGTCCGAATGTTAGGGAAATGAAACAAAACATTTGCTCCTCTTCGATAAAACATGTATAAAAGGAATATATATATATATATATATATATATATATATATATATATATATATATATATATATATAGATATATATATATATATCGAAGGGTAAGATCTCTGACTGATGCGAAATCTGTTGAGTTTTGATCCCCAGTCTGGCTACCCACGTTGTGAATTGATCTTAGACAGACGAGATCAAACAGGGGTTGGGGCCGTAATGCAAGTTGAGTCCAACGGGGTGATAACACACAATTATGTATAAAAGAAAATAAAATAAAAACTCACAAGGTCCAACGTATCAAAGAAAAAGGTAACAAACTTTTTATGTCTATTTGCTCGGTACATAGGACTATGTCTACCTCCCGACCCGTTCTGTGGATTGTGGCACGACCCTTTTACTAGGAAACTTTAAGGCTTAAAGTTGTCTGCTCTCTAAGAAGTTTGTGTTTCGGTGTGTCTTTGGACGAAAGTCGAAAAAAAACAACTTATTTCTGTGGTCTGATTCTAAGTCGCTCTTCAAACTACTTGTTCTTGGTTGAAGAAGAGTCCAGAGATGTGCGTGAATCTTGGTCAGCTATCTTGACGCGGTTTCAACATTGGGCGCTCATCTCTGCTTGTCGTCCAGGGCTGATCTTTCGCCGTCCGCTGCTCAAACTCCAACTTCTTCTCTTCAGAGTCTGAATTACCGGTCACTCATCTCCGCCGTCAGTGCGCGAATTAACTTCTTCTCTTCGGCTTGCACTGATTCCAACTTCTCCACTTAGGCCAAAAGAGCTGGCCTCTCCTGCCCGCTAGGGGGAGGGAATGAATCCGGCCCGCCGTCCGCGGCTCAAACTGCAATCCGATCGCTGTCCGCGGCTGATCTGTTTTCTGTCGGTTGGGGTTTCGCTTTTTATTGGTAACGTCAAAACCGGGGTGGGTCTGTCTGGCGTCGGGGGTTCTTCGATAATTCTAAATACATATCCACCCTTCTTATTTCTGGTCGGATTTTCCATTCTTTTCCATTTTGGTAACTCTTTTTCCTCCTCCCCTTTATCAGCATGCTTCTGAGGGCGTGTACACGCCTTCCCACTTCTTCGTATCGGCCCCTCACACTTACACTTCTGACAAGGGCGTCGACCGATTCTCCTCGTGCGTCACGTGACCGCTCTCGGCCAATGAGGTCCTGGTCGGGTATCTTTCCTCCTCCTTCGTGTGTCATGTGATCTTATTTTGCCAATGACGTCTTTAGTCGGGTTTGGACAATCCGTGGCTTTGTTTTGGGGAAAGAAACACCTTGCTAAAAAAAAAAAATATTAATTTAAATCGCCCTTATCATGAACGACCGAGATGACGCTCTCGGTTTTTTTAACACGTGGTATTTGTCAAGCAGTTTATCGCTAATTGATATGACCTAAGAAAGGGATTTCTCAGACCTGTTGGCTTTTCCGTGAACGAATAAAAATATTTCATTTTTTTTTCGGCCGAAGACCTGATAACAAAATTTTCATTATCTCAAAAAAACATTTTCAGCGAACATCATCTTGTGTGGCTTTTTTCCAATTCTGAAAATTGTCTGTGTTTTCGTATTAATGGTTTGTCTTCATATCCTTAGATACAATTCCCCACCCATTTAGACCTCTACTATCACTCCAATGACACACTTTTCCACCTCCTACCTATCAATATTTTTCATTGTCCCTAAACTTTGTTTCTTCAACCATTTGATAATCAACTTCCATTTTTCGTGGGATCGGAAATAGGTCAGGTGCTTGACCTGATATTTTTCGACATCTGTTATCTGTTAGCCGTGCGTGTGTGTGTGCTCGCTTATGACCTGGTTTTCGTATTATTTTTTTTTCTTTCTTCTTCGTTTTTTCTTTCTTTCTCCCAGATCGCTTGAATGTAAAGAAAGAATTATTCTTAAAACCCAAAATATTTTCGGCCTTTTAAATAATTATTCAAATGGTTGATAAACCGTAAAAAACAAATCATATATCTATGAATATTTCTTTCAAATCGTCAGGTATGCATGGTGCCACAACAATAAATGAAGCAATTTTTTGATGTCTAGCCAAACTGATGAGTTGTGATAAATTCAGTTATATGTATCGGATATGGATATTATGACTGACATTATAATGCATATGTTTATGTTTTCATAATTGCGAATGATGATGAATGGATAGGAGTTGATAATTGGTGATTGAAAAAGAAAAAAAAAGAAACAAGCCTATCACAAGTATCTTGAGTTAAGATCTCAACCTTGGAACCTCTAGATTTACCGGTTTTACCATTTACGATTTATTAAATAAATTCATTAAGAACTGGATTCATTTAATGATTTTATATACTTTCAAATGGCTTTTCGGACAGAGATAGAAAGAGAGACTATGTATTTTTTATTTATACAATTTATAAGGGAAAACTGAGGAAAATAGCAAAGGAAAAATTAGAAATTATTTACAGTGTTTAATTTTGCGGACTGTTTCTTCATTCTTGTCTTATACTCACGACGTTTTGGCCGTTTTACGCCTCGGTCATCATCAGGTGATTGGAATTTCGGAACTCATTTCTTCCATCAGGGTAGATTGTTCTAGTTCCAGCTGTCATGGCTCTTTCGGTAGTCTCAGTATCAGTTATCTCCCTTGAATTCATCTATCCAAGTTTTTATTCATCTCAGCTGTAACCAGTTATTGAACTCGCAACTATTTGGTTCAAATGACTGCATTCAACCAATGCGTTTATCCGCCCAAAACGTCGTAAATATGACAATAAAATGTGAACAACAGTTCTAACAATTAAGTAGCGTAAATAATTAAATACTTCATTTCAAAAATATTAACAGATATTGAAAAATTAGCAATTAAATTAAAATAAAAAATACATAAATTTAACACCGACAGCTGATTTTATATATATTTTTGAAAAATGCCCATTTAAAAGAATATGCAGGATAGATTATGCGGAATCTTATGACATGCATAATTACACCTCAGGAATATTTATTAGGTCTTAAACAAAAACTATGTAAAATTTCTTTAAATTTTTCGAGAGTTAATTCCAAGAAAAAAAAAGTATGTATAAAAAAATTAAAAAAATTGGACCCTTATTATTTGCCGATTTGGAAATCAAAGTTGGAATTTTCAATTTCAAAAACGAAGTGAATTTATTTAAATCAGTAAAGCAAACTTATATTAACAACATTCAAAAATAAAATGATTTTCTTCAAATAGAAGAATTTCGAAAACGCTATTGTATCCATATTGTCAACATAAAATTAAATCAACTACTGCCACGTGTATAAAATATCGTTTTTATTGTTGTGTCGACGCAAAATTCAACCATTTTCTTTTGATTTCTTTGATACAATGTATTGTACGTTGATTTTTGGAGAAAAGAAAATTGTTAGGAAAGGTGATATTTGGAAAAAGCTTTATATTTTTTTTATGAATGTAGCATTTTCAAAATCAAAATTGTGATTGAATTTATTTTTATGTATGATTGGTGCATTAGTTCACATTTTTTTTTTAATGATAAATATTCTTTTATTGTTCATAGATTTAAATTTTTTTAAATTTCTGCTGGTTTCTCCAAGATTTTGAAAATAATTCACTCAGAAGGAAGATCCTTGAGGGTGCCGCCATTGAATATTATCCAAATATTAATCTACTATAGGATTTTTTTCCATTTTATTTTGTTAATTTTTTTAGTTTACTTTTTTTAATAAATGAATTTGTTTTGCCAATTTATAAAAAAAGTATTTAAAATGGACGAAACGCGAATAATAATTAATACAGTTTATCTATTCAATTATATATAAAAAATATATATCCTTATATAGGTAAATGTCCAATTTAAATCTTTCTTTTGGTATTATAACAATATCATTATGCAGAATGATAAGTCAAGGGAATCAAGGGTACGCAATAAGATCAAAAAATATGTATTCATTTCCGAATTTTTACCATTTAATACAGGGAATGCCTGTATTATTATTTATTTTGGAATGTCTGTTTTTTTTTTCCGTTTTTTTTCGAATCAATTTTATAGGTACGTATATATAAATACGTATTTAACATATCAGCGATTTAACTGTAAATAGATTTTAATTCGCGAACAGGTATTTGGTGGCATAAAGCTCAGCTCAGTAATTATAATTTTAGCGTTCTAGTGTTATATTAATTGTAAATAAAGGGTGTCCCAAAAAACTGATATCTTTTAAAATGAAAATATCTGAATATAATTAAACATAAAACTTCAACAATCGTTTTATCGGCATTTTTTTTAGTAGTTTATATTTGGTTTATATAAATTGGGCCAATTAATTTTGTTTTCTCATTAGAACATACCACTGGCTTTGATTTGGATATTTCCCGTTTTTCAATCAGAGGACCGCTGACGTTATCTTCATCAATTTGCAACGCCATCGGGCCTCGTTTTTATTATTTCATTTATGCTTTAAATGTTTTTCTCTACATATCCCAGACAATATTTTTTAATAAATGTCATTGAAAATATTTTCGTAATTGAGATTAATTTATCAAAAAAATGAACAAGTTCTAGTAGGGGATGTTTGGTTTTTATAGGCTATTTCCCCAAAAAAAAACGTTAAATATGCGCACCGCCTAAAATAGGAAAAATTTACACGACACACGTAAAGTAATGGTGTCCAGATTCTATGAAAAATCATATTCTGTTTATAATTAAAAAATTTTTAAAAAAAAATGAAACATAAAAATCAAAATCGGGAGAATACAAAATGAATTTAGAATTAATCAAAAATTTTACAGTAAAAAAATAATTTAAACAATTAATTTAATTATAAGATTTTTTAAGTATTAATTGTTTTTAAAAAAGGTGAATCAAGGCGAATCAAGGCGAATCAAGGCGACTGAGGACAAATAATTACGGAGAAAAGTATATGTAAATATTTTTTTACATGAGAATTAAAAGAGTGGATATAGAAATTGTAATGAGACAAAATTTTTCAAAAAAGAAAAAAAAAAAAAAGAAGAAAAAAAATCAAAAATGAAATAAGAAGAAATTTTAAAATAAAAAAAATCAAGTAAGATATGAGAAATTATATGGAATGATTTTGAATAAAATGGAAAGATTTAAATGGATATATCAAAGGCCGGAAAAAGAAATTTAAATTAAATAATTTTTGAATTGGAAAGGTGAAGAGAAAAAACGATTAGATTGCGTTTGTTCAAAGAATTTGTGAGGCAAAAAAAATCGAACACGTAAGCAATGAATATGCGAAACGAGATTTTTGAAATAAAATATAAACTGAATAAGGTATAAAATATATATAAATATATATATATATATATATATATATATGATATTTTGGAAAGGGAATATGTGTGTGTGTGTGTGTTTGTGTGTAAATATATCATTTAACTTTTGCAATGGATAAATTGACGGTTTCCAAATAACAAAATGAATATAAACAGACATATCACATTTTAACAATTTACCAAAATTACAGAAAAATATCTTGAAATGCTATAGATTAAATTTATTCAATAAAATCGCTATAGGATAAAAAAGAAAGAAAGATGAAATTGGGATCTCATTGAAAATCTTCTGGGTTTTTAAATGTTTAATTTGATGAAGAACGTCATAATCTTTGATTTCAGTTCATTTCTGTCTCGCTCAATCGCTCAACTTTAAAAAGATTTAAACAATAATCAATTAAAAATCTAGAAATAAATTGAAAAAAATAATGAATGATGCGGTAAAATAAATGGTAATAACATAATGACTGAAAAAACAATTGTGAAAAATAGAACCCTTTTAAAATCAAAGGGTATTTAAAAATAAAGGAATTGATCAAAGAATTAATGAAAATTTATTCACCAAAATATAGTTTAAGTGTTAAAAGAAAAAAAAAAGATACCTTGAGCTTTAAAATATACAAGAAACAAAATAAAAAAAATGAAAATTATTTCAATTTTAGAAGGATTGAAAAGGAATATTCTTCAAATATCCTCAGATTGATATCCAGAAAATTGAAATGTTCATTATAGGTTAATTCCTGCTCGAATGCCTGTTGCAGAACAACAAGCATAAATCATATTTCTGGTTTAGGATCTGCCAAATTTTTTTTTTTTAGAACCAAAACGGAAAATTGAACTTTAAAAGATAATGATGCAGTCGACAGTTGGAAAAAAACAAAAAAAATGCATGCACAAAATTAAAAAATTTAAAATGTTGAAAATTTAATAAAGACTTTATATATATATATATATATATATATATATATATATATATATATATATATATATATATATGTATGTATGTAACAATTATCATGAAGAGGAAAGAGATTAGCATTTAATATAATAAATTAAAAACATGGAATATTATGTTTTATAATTTTGATAGTCTTATAGTCTGTCCTGGACATTGAGTTCTATTTATATTACAATATTGGGAATTTATGGTTATATATATATATATATATATATATATATTAAAAAGAAGAGAGGTATTGTCAAACGTTTTTGGTTGTAATATGGATTTATTTAGAAAAAAAATATTATGCTTTGTTTTACATAATTTTTACGACACGTATTTTCAATCTTTCGACCGACCGTTTTCAGGTAATTTGGAGATTTTACATATTATTAAAAATAATTAATTTTTCTTCATGTTCAATATGAAATATTCTCGATATGAGACATTCTCTGTTTGTGTGTTGGTAATCCGAATTTCTTTCTAGAATTGTCAATGAAGAGTTTCTGCGTGAAGGTCATAAAACAATTAAGTCCATTGATAGTAGTTATCGGCATTTTATCTTTTAATGTTTTTAGTGACCCCTATGTGCTCTTGGATCTGTTTCTATTTTTTGTGTTCCTGTCAGCATTCGTGTGTATATATGTGCGTATATTTCCTCCATACTTGTTTACAAAGGGAATCAGTAAACTTATTTGTATTTATACAAATATACACACACATACGCACATACACACTATCCCACACTATAGTCATTTTTTCTATAAATAGAACCACTATCCCAATTTATTTTTATATATATAATATATATATATATATATATATATATATATATATTTGAATATATTAAACAAAATATTAAAAATATCATTATATATATTAAATTTATATATTTTTTTAAATTATATATATATATATTTATATTCTATATAACATACTGGCGTAAGTCCCATTTTTTAGTAAAATATCAATTTTTTTTTTATATTTTTTTTTAAATATTATGATATATATATATATTTTTACACAAAAAATACATTCATATATAACACACAAATATATTTTGTGTATATTTATAAATATATATATATATATATATATATATATACATTTATAAAATAAAAATGTGTTTTGTTTAAAGTTAAATAAAAGAAGGCTTTCATCTCGGCTTCAGTCAATATATAAAATAAAATGGCATAAAATATCTTGCCAATCATAATTTTCTATAAAAATTTAAATGGTACATTTAAGAAAAAAAAATTTTTGTTCCATATAAATTCCAAAAATATACTTATGATATCATAAAAATATTGAAATATGAGGAATCATAAATCTTTTGAATTGGTTCATAAAATTAAAAATAATTTCTATCAGGTCTGTTTTTTTAAAAATTTATCACTTGTAATTTCTAATATTGGATCCAGATTTTAAAAATTAGAAAAATTATAAAATTTAAAATTAAAAAAATAGTTATATTGAAAATGGAAAAAAAATCATATTTCTGTAAAATTCGATAATTTGAAAAAATCTAAGAACCCGAATTTTCTTGCCCCAGTTAAATTTTATAGGAAAATATGTTATTGATGAATGAAGAAAAAAGGAAAATATTTTTATAAACACTCAAATATAATTTAAATTGAAAAATAAGTTGTTTTCAAAACAAAATGAAATCATTTTTAAATCAAACAAAAATATTACAGAAAAATTCATTCAGATAATAAATGAAATTTTTTTTTTTTGCATAAGAAAATATTTAAAGATGTACACTTTTGCAAACAAACCATACACACGCGCGTGTCAAACACACACACAACTCAGATTGACCAAAAACACACATAACACGGACAAAAGATAAAATATATATAGAATTTATGATATTAAACTGTTACCATTCGAGGTTTAATTTTTTATTTTATGATCAAACCCATTATCTGGTTGGGATATAAATCTTCTTAAAAATTTTAGATTTTTAATTTATTTTAACTGAATATATAAAATATTTTAATATATATATTATTTTTTATACACTAATCATTAAATTATATATATATAAGGATATATATATATATATATATATATATATAATATATATATATGTGGCACCATGCATACCTGACGAGCTGAAAAGAAATATTCATAGATATATGATTTGTTTTTTACGGTTTATCAACCATTTAATAATTATTTAGGGCCGAAAAAATATTTTTGGGTTTTAAGAATAATTCTTTCTTTACATTCAAGCGATCTGGAAGAAGGAAAGAGAAAACGAAGAAAAAAGAAAAAAAAAATAATACGAAAACAGGTCATAGGCGAAGCACACACACGCAACGGCTGACAGATAACAGGTGTCGAAAAATATCCAGGTCAAGCATCTGACCGATTTCCGCGGATCCACGAAAAATGGAAGTTGTTTATCAATTGGTTGTCAAGAAACAAAGTTTAGGGAAATGAAAATATTTGATAAGTAATAAGTGGAAAAAGGAAATTGTCATTGATGATAGTAAAAGGTCTAAGTGGGTGGGGAAGTGTATCTAAGGATATGAAGACAAACCATTAATACGAAAACACAGACAGTCTCCAGAATTAGAAAAATTTTTTTTTTGATGTCGCTGAAAATGTTTTTTTTTTTGAGATAATAAAGATTTTTATTATCAGACCTTCGAGCGGGGGAAAATGAAATATTTTTATTTCGTTTCAAAACGCCAAAAGGTCTGAGAAATTCCTTTCTTAGATCATATCCAATTAGCGATAAACTGCTTGACAAATACCACGTGTTAAAAAGCCGGAAGTGTCATCTCAGTCGCTCATGATAAGGGCGATTTAAATTAATATTTTTTTTTTTTAAGCAAGGTGTTTCTTTCCCCAAAACAAAGCCACGGATTGTCCACGCCCGACTAAAGACGTCATTGGCTAAATAAGATCACATGACACACGAAGGAGGAGGAAAGATACCCGACCAGGACCTCATTGGCCGATAGCGGTCACGTGACGCACGAGGAGAATCGGTCGACGCCCCTGTCAGAAGTGTAAGTGTAAGGAGCCGATACGAAGAAGCGGGGAAGCGGATAAACGCCCCTCAGAGGCACAGTAAGGAAGTGGGAGGAAAGTGAGTTGGAAAAAAATGGAAAATCCCTAACCAGAAATAAGAAGGGTGGATACGTATTTAGAATTATCGAAAAACCCTGGCGCCGACAGACCTCACCCCATTTTTTGACTGCGTCAATAAAAAAGCGAGACCCCAACCGACAGAAATCAGAGTTTAGCCGCGGACGGCAAGCGAGAGGGAAACCGTGGAAAATGAAAAGAAGGTTCGTTGCCCCTTTGCGGGCAAGAGAGGCCAGTTCGTTTGGCCTGAAGTGAAGAAGTTCGTCCGACCCGAGCCGAAGAGAAGAAAGTTCACCGACGGCAGAGATGAGTGACCAGTAATTCAGACTTGGGGATTTCAGCTGGAGAAGAAAGAAGCCGCGGACGGCGAAAGAGTTTAGCCGCGGACGGCAAGCGGAGTTAAAACCGCGGACGGCCTGGAGTTCGGGAATGACTTTGCGGGCAAGTCCAGAATACAGTTCGTTTGGCCTCTGAAAAGTTCATCCGACCCAAAGCCGAAGAGAAGAAGTTAGTTCGCGCACTGACGGCGGAGATGAGTGACCCAGAGTGGGGAGTTCAGCCGGAGACGGCGAAAAGATTTCAGCCGCGGAGAAATTTAGTTTCTGGGACGGACGGCGAAGGAACCGCGGACGTTTGAGTTCGGTCGAGCGGTTTAAATTTTTAAGTGAAGTTTGAGACCCAAGCCGAAGAGAAAAGTTTTTCGCGCACCGAACGATGGTGACCAGTTTTTCAGATGAGCGACTTATTGTTGAAACCGCGTCAAGATAGCTGACCAAGATTCACGACCAAGATTGGACTCTTCTTCAACCAAGAACAAGTAGTTTGAAGAGCGACTTAGAATCAGACCACAGAAATATTTTTTTTCGACTTTCGTCCAAAGACACACCGAAACACAAATTTCTTAGAGAGCAGACAACTGGAAGCCTTAAAGTTGCCTAGTAAAAAAAAGCGTCGTGCCACAATCCACAGAACGGGTCGGGGAGGTAGACATAGTCCTATGTACCGAGCAAATAGACATAAAAAGTTTGTTACCTTTTTTTTTGATACGTTGGACCTTGTGAGTTTTTATTTTTTTTTTTTTATACATAATTGTGTGTTATCACCCCCGTTAGACTCAACTTGCATTACGGCCCCAACCCTGTTTGATCTCGTCTGTCTAAGATCAATTCACAACGTGGGTAGGCAGACTGGAGATCAGTGCAGTTACCCTGGTAACCAGGCGTTGGAAGCGGGTTGGGAACGGCGAGGCTGGTATCAATCTAACCAAAGGGTTAGAACGTCACGTTTGGAGCAGCGAGGAGCGAACAGCTGACGCCGCGGCAAAAGACGTCACAGTTGGTGCTGTCCGTGACCAGGATATCAGAGCCTGGGGAGCACGTGACGTCACAATTGGCGCCGCGAACGGGATCGAACGACACAGTCGACGCTGCGACCGGGGACGACGTCATATATATATATATATATATATATATATATATATATATATATATATATATAGTTTATTGAAAAACTAGGTAATCCGTATGGGTAACCCAAGGAGGATAAAAAATCCAGATAGCTCAATGTAAATCCAGAGCAAATAATTTAAATAAAAACAGACCACTTTATATATTTCCATATAATAAATTATTTCATCACAGCCCTTTAAAGGACTGCTGATCATCAGACTTTACTTTCAAAGGTTGAAAAAAAAAATGAAAAAAAATTTTTACACATTTTTGACGGGCCGTATTAACATATATAAATTAACGAAGTGAGGAATGAGGGGGAGAGAGAAGACATGACTGAATTAGATGTAATTTATATTTTCTTCTTTCATATAAAATTACTTGAGGAGGTCCAGACACTCACACATTAAAAATATATATATATATATATATATATATATATATATATATATATATATATATATATATTGAATATTTTTTTTTTTTGTTTTCATTAAATCATGTCTCATTAAATTTTTTAGACAAGTTTTGTCTACTTATTTTTGATAGGGTCTTCTCATATTTACGGACAAGTTTCTTAGTAGCCTTATTAAAGAAAGGTAGTTGTTTCATATTGATTTTATTCAGAGTACTTTCGACATTATCCCATCATCAGCATCAATGCCTTATTTTTTGGTGTTGTTTGGACAAAATTGATATGTTCATCTGAAAATTAATTTTTCACTTGAAAACTGAAAGACGTCAAGGGTGGTATTTAGATATGTAACTATTAAAAAAAAACTATTTAAAGCTATTAGTTAAATCCTAAATATTTTAAAACTATCTACTGTAAACATTTCCAAACTTTTGTGCAGTATTTATAATTGATTTTATTAAGGTTTCATTTTTTTTTAATATAGATAGCTCAAGAACATTTAGGTTTTTTATTAATATCATGAAAATATATATGTATTTTTAACAAGAATTATTCTAAATTGCGAATGTAGATAGACATGTTGACGTAAATGTTTAGAGCTGTTAGATGAATCATTCAAATGAAAATACGACCTTCTAGACAACGTAGTTTTGTTGTGACCAACATATATTATTCTATCTGTTGGAGTACAATCTCCAAAGAGACATTTAAATTTGTATATAATGCTGGTATTCTGCAACACGTTAAATGGTGGTGAGGAGTCATTACGAATGCTTTAATTGGATATATTAAGTTTAGTATAGTATATAATTGTTTTTATTTTTACTGGGATCTGTGGTTGATATATTAGTATTTATTAGTGCTTTTATGACATTTTCGTCCTATTTATAATGGGAATGTATTTAACAGAGATATAAATGATAAATATCTTTAGACTTATTTGAAGTAGTATTATATTCTATTTGCTTTCTATTAAAATTTCTAATAGAACAACTTATTTGTTCATCGGCGATGTAATTAAGTAAGTTATTATTAATAAGAATTTCTTTTTTTCTCACCATAGAAAATTTCTTTTGTGGATGAGTACTATTTGCACGGTTTATTATTTGGTTTTATCATTGTTATTTTATAGTAATTTGGACATTTACGCTTATAGATGAGAGTGCACGAATTTATGCTAGTAGGTTTTTATATGGGGAGATAGGGAATTTATTATTTTTAGTGTTTAACAATATATCTCGAAAAAGAATTTCATTACGTTATTGAGTTCGTATGTAAATTTAAGGACATAATGATTTTGGAATTATTTTAGAGTTGACATATTTCATACGTATTCTTAACTAAGAGAAGAATATCATCCAGATATCTTATGTAGAGCGAGCGGCCTTTAAATTTATTAAATATATAGCCATAACTTGAATATTGAATATTTACTAACTGATGTCCTAGTTAGGAAAAAAATATTAATATTATTAAAAAAAATACAGTATTACATCTCTACCTCCCCTTAAATTTAGACCTAGTATATTACGGAAACTCCTGCTATATTGCCCTACTCAAGTCCCATTCTGCTATCACAAAAATAATATATCTGTACAACGGGATGATGTTTCTATGGGTTCAGTACTGGGCCCAACTTTTACTAATTTCTTAATGTGTAAGTCTCTAAAATAACATATTTAATAAATTTAAGTCTCTTCAAATAGCAAAAGGCTGTAATTATTGATTTTCTATCACTTTGTAAAACTTCCAGTAAAAATCTCAGTTTATTATTCCTGATGGCAAGCAGGGCAAATTCATCACCATCGGACGGACGCCCGGGGAGTGGTTGAGCGTTGAGTTTAAAATAACAGCAATAAAATCTAAAAAAAAAAAAAACACTTTTGGACCCTCCGCATATCTGGATCACGATCCACGGAAACCATCTGAAATATTTTTGTCACAGTTTCAACGCTTACTCCTTTCTGAAATTCATAGAGCATATTATGGCGAAGGTAAACCTTTTCATCCACCATCATTGTTAAAATTACACTTTTAAGTGGCGAATCTAGGTGCGTCGTCAGTGTTGTTGCTCCCATGTCACTAGAAGTTTCAGGTCCGAATAAACAACAGATTTCTTCGATGGGCAACCCGACCGAATAAGATCAGTATTCGGCCCGCACCCAGAGTAAATTTGCTACTAGCTTTGGGGCGTATAAGTTCGTCCAGAACACGCCAACTAATCACGTTACACTCGGGCTATTGGATGTTATAAATCGAGTATACTTTGATGTACTGATTTTCCTACATGCGACCAAGACAGGGTATTTTTTTAGGTAGAAGAAAAAACAAACAAACCAATTTATATATATATACATAAAAAAAATCAAAAAATCCTTGATATTATATTAAGACACATTAATATTCAACAAATTCTGATTTGCAAGTGAATAATACAAGTTTTCAATCTAGTAAATAAACGAAGTCGACACCAAAAAGCCACGGTGTCAAGTTGCATTCATTTTATATTAACAATGAAAATCGGGCATGGACATTTGCAATGTTGTAATCTGTTGTCATCATTTTTTTAATCGTTTATTGATTATATAAAAATGCATGAAAATTGGTTAACAATTATTTTTTTTTATTATATATATATATATATATATATATATATATATATATATATATATATATATATATATATGAAGAAATAGTTATAAAATGTGCTATATTAACCATCCTAAAAAGTGCTCAATATCAGAGTATATATATATAAACATAGATTTGAACATTGAAGTCAACACTCAGAGGCGACAGGCTGTTTCATGCTAGACGATTGCGATTTTATTTCATATATATATATATATATATATATATATATATATATATATATATGAAGAAATAGTTATAAAGTGTGTTATATTAATGGACTAAAGTGCTCAATATCAGAAATAGAGCGTATATAAAAATAGAGATGACATAATTTAAATGCTTGACGATTGCGTCTAGCATGAAACAGCCTGTCAACTTTGAGTGTTGACTTCAATTTTCACCTTTATATATATATGTATATATATATATATATATATTAACACTGGGTACAAACACAGTTGTTTCTAATATATTTCATCTGTAAATAGTTGCTTACCTCCTAAAATATAATTATAGGTGAATATATGTCACATTTTTAAATATCTGACGATATATAGAAAATTATACTTTCATTACCTCCCATGTACGCACAGACATGAAAACACATACATTTATCTGTGGATGTATGTACATATATATATATATATATATATATATATATATATATATATATATAGATAGATAGATAGATAGATAGATAGATAGATAGATAGATGATAGAAAACAGCTGGAAAACTAAACCTGAAACATGAATGAAATGTGAGAACAGAAAAAAAAAAAAACATTGCTGAAGTTTCAATCAGCAAAGTAAAATTTGACGTGTCCTCCAAATATCAGTGAAATGGTGGAGCAGACCGGGCGGGCTGGCGGAAGAGCAGCTGCCAAAACTCTTGATAGGGTTTGATCGATTTGCATGATTGAATAGTTAGTTCCTCTTCCGACTGCGCCGCCAATAGAAGAGGCGGCCAATACTGACGTGCAGACGTAAATAATGTGGGCCCACTGCCGTCTGCTCCCGCATCTCAGGGTGATGCAAAGAATGATAGATCGGCCGTTCGCTATTTGCAGAGGAAATTCATTAAAAATATCACGTTCAATTCGTGTGGCTAACGTTCAAGGGTCATCAAACAGGAAAGTATGGCGAAATTAGACTGAAGTAGCGCCCTTGCGTGCGCACGCGCATCACACACACACAGACATACCCAACATTTATATATATATTTCACATAGAACTATACACGACATTATACATGCACATACATATGAGGAAGAGAGTTACAAATATTTCGACTTACCTAATGATTATGTGTGTATGACTCTGTGTGTTCAAAGACTATCGCACATAATCAAACGATCAGACTCTTACCGAATCGATAGCTATATTACCTATGTATATAAAAATATATCGAACTAACTCTTCATATATATATATATATATATATATATATGTGTGTGTGTGTGTGTGTGTGTGTGTGTGTGTGTGTGTGTGTTTGTGTGTGTGTGTGTGTGTGGATAGATAGTTAATCCGTGCGATAATATGGTAGTTTCATAACCAATATATGTCATTTTAATTATTATTGAAAATACATTGTTTTAAACGTTGTTACTTTTATCAGCCTGAGAACACTGACCTTAAGATTTCATGACAGCGCATGTCGATAGATATAATGCATATGGTTTAAAATAAAAACGGAGCGTCTCATTAAATTAATGGTATACAATAAATAATGATTTATTTGACAATTCCGAGCAGATTTTGGGAACTGGGTAAGTTTGAATATATATATATATATATATATATATATATATATATATATATATATATATATATATATATATATATATATACGCAAAAAACATAAAGACATTCATTTCTGTAGTTCACTTTTACTTTCTTCTGATTATGGTCATGTTGGCCGAAACTAGTCGAGGAATCTAACTGAAATATTAAAAACGAAAGAATATTATTATAAACACAGGGTAGATAGATAGATAGATAGATAGATAGATAGATAGATATTGATATGGATATATATGTGTGTGTATGTTTGTGTCTGTGCGCGTGGGAATAAAAATATTAAAATACCGAACTGCATATTATTATTTGACTAGTCAAAGAACTCCATTGAAGAATGCTTTGTTTGTATTGTTTCACAAAGATCTTCGCCAGGTGATGTGTTTTTGCACATAACCCGTCCTATATATAAAAATCCGAAAAATACAATAAACGTGGGCTACGATTTTCCTATATAGCACAAAAAGATATACTTACTGACTTTCAAAAATAAAACAGTTACATTATATGACATTGAAGAAACTATGCACTTAATTCAACCTCTGTTACTTATACATGTCTCATACAGGGTTCAAACTTGGGCAATCATGTCTCTTTCGATTCATAAGCGAGTAGGCAAGAAGTGACCGCAGTAGGCAGTCATTTCTTTCTGCTGTAGACTGGTTGTCTACCAATGCTACAGGACCCAGTGTATCCTGTTATTCAACTTAAGATTAGAAGGGATGGATTCATACCTTTCTTCACCATATTTTCGCGTTAGTGAATGTAATGACTCCGACTGGAATTCGAATTCTCCTCTTCAATTCTTTATTCTGAGCCATTATTCACATCCTACCAACCAACTCCATAATGATTATAAATGAAAGGGAATTATCGAAACTAAATCTGAGATTTATAACAATATTTCAAAAACAGAAAAAAGGTCTAATCTTCATAATGTAAAATAATAAAAAAAAACATGCTAATAATCATTTCGCCCAATGCAAGTTGATAAAGCCATTAAGACGCAAGAGGTTACTGAAAATTAAAGAAACTGGAATTAGTGAAGAGAGACGGCAATGAAGTAACTTTATAAATAGAGACATAATGCGAGAAACAAGAATATATAAAATTGATGAACGATTTAATTTAAATGTATTGGCGAAATATCTAAAAAATTAAATAAAAGATAATTTATCAGCGGAGTTATGTTTTTAAAATGCATTATTTGATTTAGATATACATCTCCATATGCCAAATGTATTGTGTTCTGATTAAGAGAGAAGGATGTGTATTCTTTTGAGATATATTGAAAGTGGAATAATTTCAGAATATTCTGTAGCAAATTGCCTTCCTTAATCGGAGAGCACATACTCTTTCTTCACAAAATTCCGATTGCTACAAACTGGCATAATAATATTCTATAAAGATAAAATTGATAAAACGTAATTTGATTTGGTTTTGGTTTGGTTTGGTTTGGGTTTGGGTTTGGTTTGGGTTTGGGTTTGGGTTTGGGTTTGGTTTTGGTTTGGTTTGGTTTGGTTTGGTTTACGACATATCAATCTCAATGGGTTATTTAATGCCGATAACATTTTTTCTTGCTGGTAATATTTTCCTTCAAAAATCTATTTCTGCTAATATTGTTTCAACAAAAATATATATAATACATTTCTTTTTTTCAAAATTGTGTTGCTGGTACTACTTTTGTTTCTTTTTTTAATGTATACCTGGAAATATATATGTATGTATATATATATATATATATATATATATATATATATATATATATATATATATATATATATATATATATATGAAGAAATATAGTTTTAAGATATGCTATATTTATGAGATAAAGTTCTCCATATCAGAGATAGAGCGTATGTAAATATAAATATAAAAGTGTACATATTTAGGTAAACACTCAGAGGCGACAGCCTGTTTCATGCTATATTAACAGGACTTGATTTTAATCTTCTTGGATTTATATCAACCCACAGTGCACGGATATATAGAACATTCGGACAGTTTTTACACACTATGTCCAGTAAAGAAACCATTTATACAAACATAATCTGATATATATATATATATATATATATATATATATATATATATATATATATATATAACGCAAGTATTGCTGGTGATTTCTTCGAATTTTTTCCGCACAATTTATTGCTGTTAATAATTTTCTATTTTTTCTGGTATTAAAACCTATTTTTACATTTTCATAGTGTTTTGACCCCAGTTTGGGGGTTAACTATTTGCCCATAGGTGTGACACAAACAGATGCAAACATCCCGGATCAGGGTGGACCTGTGGACATCAGCAAATAACAGGTGGTTCCACGCTCCTCAAAACCTTCTGATCAGAGACCTTGCTGTTCGACGTAGTTTATCGTCTTACCCAGGACGACCTAATTTGATAAAGAAGCTAAACTAAACATTAGAAAGCGCGTACGTTTAAATTTAACTCTACGTGTTTACTAACTCTGAATTTTATGAGGTAATGAAGTAAAATGCGGCCGGCGTGTATTATAATTTTCTCTTTTTGTAAATAGGATTACTTGCACCAACAAATCCGTTACTCGTCTAAAGACGTTTATTTTGAATGGAACAATTCTCAATACCTTTTGGCACATTGATATTGAATTTGTCAAACACATACCTATGAACGAATAGTAGCCATTCTAACTATTATGTAAATTAGTCTAAGTGGGTAAGATGAAAAGGTTAACCATTAAGTATAAAGCAAGTTTGTATGCAAAAGAGATATCACTAGTTACGTGTTATATATCGGGGACTTTAAAATCAAGCAGAAAAGGAAATCTATCTGTTTATTGTATTATATAGTTTACGAGAACCTATCATTCGTTCTTATTTTGACTATTGCTACCACAACTTTTCTGGTGTTTCTGATGTGTATCTAAAGATTCTTGACAAAACCCATAGAAGAATCTGCAAAGATATCGGTGTCCCAGCTTCAGTCACTTTCCCACCGCCGTAACGTAGTTACCCTGTGCTTTTTCTAGAAATATGTTCATGTTAATTGTTTTAATGAGCGTTTTTCTTTGGCACCTTGAGGCCACGAATTCAGGCGCAGTATTAGATTGGTAGTTAGGTCGCGTTTTACCACTTGAAATTGCTAGTGGAAACTGTAACTTCTATTTAAAATCTTTATTTTCTCGCAATTCTTGCTTCACCATTTCTGGCTTCTGTCAACTGTAAATGAAATGTCAATTCACACATTCGGGATCCTTTTATCTTCTTCCTTCATTGTCCTCTCTCCTCGATAATTCACTCTGACAAATTGTATTTTACTTTCTCATTAAACATGTACTAACGACCGCTATTCTCAAGGTACACATTTGGGAGACTGATTACCATTTCTAAAACTATTGTAACACATTTAATCTACATAATCTATACATAATATAGGATTAGATTTCGACTACTTTTGTTGCTTGCTTAAATTCATATTATTATCTGGATTTGATACCCAAATGTGAGATTACAATATTGATTTAACACATCACTTTCATGTTGCGAAACAACTCACAAATTGCCTTTAAAATTTAACTGCTCAAAGTTTTTTGGTTACCTGATATATCGGTTTTTTGACGCCTTTAAAGCGATCAATTTAGCTGCTATTAAGAAGTTGGATACACTTTTTACGTTTTAAATGACTTAAGACGTCTGTCTGCAAATTATCAAGATTCTCCATTACGTTCTTGACTGTAGTTAAATTTTAAATATTCTAGAGTAATTTTATCTAATCATTTTTTAGTATTTTGTCTTTTCCATTTTCTCCTTCGATGTTTTTTCAGCTTTAATCTACTTTATTTTTCTTACTTTCATTTATTGTTGTCCTTAATGTTCTTTTTTTTTTCATTGCTGAAAAATAAGATTTCTTTTCTTGTCCGATTATTTTGACTAAATCCACTTTCGTTTGGATATTTTTTTTGTTTCTATTTTGCACATTTTCCTGGTTTATTTCTTTTTTTAAAAATTATTTTAAAAAATCCTCACGTTTCTGTATTTGCTATGTTGCTTTTATGCGTTTACTGTATTTTGTTTTTGGCCTGTTCAATTTCTCTTTCTACTACCGTCTTTTTTTTCATTTTACTTTCTACTTTCACTTTCTCTTTTAATTACTTTTCCTTTTCCCACTTCTTATTTTCATTTTTGTTTTCATTTACTTTTGTCTATTCTCTATTCTGAAATTCATTTTCTACGTCTATCACACTTTTTTTTTCTTTTCTCACTTCTGATATATGGTTTCTCTTTCAGTGATTTTTATCTTTCCGCTCTTTTTACTTTCAGTTTCACTTTCGACTACTTTCTTCTTTTCTCTGTTCTTACTCTGCGCTTCTCTTTCGCATACGTCTTTCCTTTCTCTCTTCTTACTTTTATGTACATTTTTTCATTAACTTCCCTCGTTCTTTTTCTTTTCTTACTTTCAGCTTCTTTTTGACTTACTTTTCTTCTATTCTCTCCTTTTTGGTTCCGTTTCTCCTCATCGCTCCTTCATTCCACTTTCTTTTCTCCCATTTTCACCCGTTCCTTCTCCGCTTTCTCAAACATTTCTAAGTCCTAACCCCCATCGATTCATTTATAAATTTCTCTCATAGAATTTATATGTCTCTCTATGCATTTCATATACCTTTTTTTTTTTAATATTCCCAATTTTTCTTTTAATTCCACCCGCCATTTCTTTCTCTTGTTTGCTCTTTCACTTCTTTCTTCATTCATTCTCTTACGTTTAATCATTTGACTCCTTTTTCTCGGCCTTTTTTTTTCATTCATAATTCAACTACTCTTTTCGACACTTTCTGAATTTTTCCTTCATTGCTCTTATTTTCTTCGTCTCTCTTATCTTTTTTCTTTGTTTTTTTTTCTTTCTCATTTTTCATTTAAAATCTTCATTCATTCTTTTTAGCACTTGCTTCGTGTGCTTCTTCTGGACGTCGCTGATGCATATCACATATCATGTATTTTAGATTAAATTTTAGTCAGTTCTTCTTGCTATACTAGAACACAGTCAAAAATTATTTCGGTTTTCTCTGCGAGTATAACATCATGATAAATATCACCCAATACGAAACCCGAAAGCCACCCAAGGAAGGGGCATATAATCAAAACGGTAACGATTGGTCGTATAAAATTCGAATGAAAGAAATAGCGGTAGGAAGTCGTGATTATGAGGAAAATAAATATAGATTGCAATTGAACATTGACTTGAAGATATCAAGATAAAGGTCTTCAGGATAGCACGCAAGCAGGTGTAGTCCATACTGGCGGCTTTCCTAAGAAAAAACTCATAGTGAAACTTACTCTTTATATTTAGAACACATTGGAAATAAGGGTAATTAAATTCCGTTGACTTTTTCTTATTAAGCTTACGTACGTCAATAATAAATCTTTACAGGTCATCAGGTGAGGACACATTCTTATATAACATTTCATATTTTGCTGGATACATTAAATGTAGTTGCTATGCTTGTGCTTAATTGGTTTAAAATAGGGAATTTGAATGTTATCGAATTTTCAATCGAAAAATAATGAATTTATTGGGATTTAATTGTTTTTTTTTTCTAGAACGGGAAGAGAAATACTGCCAATTTAATCCTTTGGAAATAAACGTTAAAGCGATGGATGGCATTTATATATATATATATATATATATATATATATATATATATATATATATATATATATTTCGACATACTTAGGAACACGATCATAAAGCGGAAACAAAACAGATAAGATTACATGGTAATAATCCTTCAAATACCTTCCTTTTGTAAATTAATCTTTATATCGGAAAGAAAAATCCTTCCGCAGTTGTTATTATAAATGATATGAATGCGCACCTCAAAGAAACAATTTGAGTGACAATGAAGCAATTAAAATACTATTTTATACCATTTACCCAGGTTTTTTTTCTGTGTTGTCATATCTAAGCTGCTAACAATCTAAGTTATCTCTTAATGTTCTCATTGGTGTGAGAATAACAGAAGACTGAACGAATTCCGATACAAAATTGATCATCATAACGCTATTGTGTGATATGATATTTTAATGATTTCGATGTTTTCTTTCAACATTTTTTTTTTCTAATTTAGTCCTTATGTATGCATTTTCTTTCAC
Organism: Acanthosepion pharaonis; assembly: GCA_903632075.3. Classification (NCBI taxonomy): domain Eukaryota; kingdom Metazoa; phylum Mollusca; class Cephalopoda; order Sepiida; family Sepiidae; genus Acanthosepion; species Acanthosepion pharaonis. The sequence continues at coordinate 236,125 of CAHIKZ030002572.1, forward strand.
AGATACACCCTTTTTCACATTAATTGAAACAACCGCTTTAGTTTCCTTTCTTTCATCATACGATCATTTTTAGACCCATTGGAGTGACAGGGTGTGATGATTTCTATTTTTTCCTCAGATTAGATTATATGCAGTAATATGAATCTATTTTCGGTGTATATGATGTAATTAATTTGGCCTTGAAAAATATTGCGTCATCCGTGATTGCATCTGATTTTCATCACGCCCAGACACTATAATCTTGCCTGTCGATTAGTTGTCCTACCGTCATTGTCTGCGATGGACGTAACTCCAAAGAAACATACGAAAATTTTAACGCTACACGAACACATTGCAAGCCTTGCTAGTGAGCAAATCAAAGTACTATAAACTGGCAAATTCTCCTGGTTTAAATGAAATCGTGAATCTGTGGTCAATCTACAAGAAACAACTTCGTGGAATGGACAATACGAATTGCTAATATGTGAACTGGGTCATGTTTCATTGGAAATATATGAAAAGATAGTAAATAATAACGGATTTATTCGTTTTGTTTCAATTAATTTTCACAAGGGTGTAATATAGCTTAGGATTTTAGAAAGGCACCAGAAGCATATTGGCGCAGGGTGTCATTATCGTTCCAATATGCGATGGAACGTGTTTTGTTTTTCTTATTTCGGGACGTAGGTGATACTGACTAAGGAATGCCTCTTTTTATTTTAAACTAGGAATTATTAAATTATTTTGTGAAATGTGATGAAGTAGTTTCCTGTTGCTTTTTTGTACAGTTTCTAATTCAGTGCTTCTATTAAATTGGCGAGCATGGAAGGATATAAAATCCACTCTACTCTTCTTAATTACGGGACAAGCTCGTCGGGGTGATGAATGGATTTATGCCAAAAGCATTAGCGCGAAATTGATAGCAGCATGCATAATTTGAACTCGCTTTGAAGGTCCCACTTTCCCCATCGATAATTGATACGCTCAATGCATGGTACGATATCCAAATGATTGCCAGAGATCTTAAAACGATAATAGTTAAGACACGCCTGCATCTATCTAATTTGTAGTTAATGAGTTTCCATGTTACAGGGTTTGCTTCAAGAAATATCATAATTTGTGTTGCTTATCTCGTGGCATCTGAATTTCTCAACTGTATGATTTTCTTGTGAAGAAGAGTGAAGTATACATTGTCAGAAACAGAATGCTAATATTACCGCAGATAATCTTCCAAACTAATCATGGTAAACCCCAAATTAAGTCTGTAAATAGAAGTCGATTTCTTTTATATGTCAATATTAGCAGAATGGCCCGACGTTGCCCGTTCTTGATTCAATAATCGTACGACTCATACTGCAATCGCTATCACTTGACTTAAAATATTTTTGCCCTTCCTTGCCTTTAAAAGAGTGACCTTTGCCGTGCTGATGTTGCTACAGGCCTTACTTTTTTCTAAGCTCTATACTAAACATTAAATCTGTTACGAAAAAGAGAACTAAACAAAATGAACACAAAACGATCAGCTTTAAAAAAGGACTCGTAACTAGAAAAACCGAATGAAAAAAGAATGTTAACATCAAATACTTTTTCACACCAACCCAGTTCTGCAGAATCAGAATCAACGTTGAGTTTAAGCAAGCGAATGAGCCAATTGGAGTAAAGTGCCATGCAGATTTAAATTTTTTCCACTTGTGACGAATGCAGCTATCGATTTTTTGCATGCTAGCATGCTAATTCACATTCGTGTCAGTCAGCTGTTGGCTCTCACGCTGGCCAATAGAATCTTCCTGCCTATTCGTGGCAGCCAACTATAGGCTCTCACTCTGGCCAGTAGGAAATGGCCGAAAACTACATGAAAACTGCCGTAGAAGCATGAAAAAATCGATTATTTCCACTATCGATGAGAGTTGGGAAATGCAAAGTCGGTCCTCGCCTTTCCACTAACTTGGAGCATGAGCATGTAAATTTTGGTGCAAATCCGTCGAAAATTGCGGGTGTGCATTCGTTACACACACACACACACACACACACACACACACACACACACACACACACACACACACACACACACACACACACATCCTGCCATTTATAGATAGAGATATTGAATTTTGCATACAAATAGCATGAATGTAAAGAAAGTGTTACATAACGGATGAATTGAAAATTCATGCTTAAATGCAGTGTAACATTTAATTGCTAAATAACAAATAGTTTTATCACGATATGCTGTATGCCATGTCTTGTATCCAATATTATTGGATATTAAGAAAAAACTATATTTTAATCAAAGGAGACGTAACAATAACGGACAGCAATCAAAGAGAGATTTCGCATAAATGCATTTGTCTAAAACTTGCACACACTTCTGAATTTTGCCGAAAATGAGAAAGTTGGAAAAAAAAAAAAAAAAAAATAAAATAACACGTAAACTCAAAATGTCCTGTTCGAAAAACACGTAAAATATAAAAAAAAACTATCATTTCAAAAACACTTAAAATGAAAGGAAATCTTTGAATTACGAAAATTAAACGATATTTATTTTTTTTAATTTTTATATAAGATTAAATTAATTCTTATGAGTATTTCGTAACGATTGGTAAAAAGTCTATGGGAATTTTAGTAACAATTTTTTCATGTAAAACAAAAACACATATATTTCTGTTTATAAGAGCGTGGTTGTATAGTTGCAAATGCCCCAATCCAGCACAAACGCAAGGACCATTGTCTAATGGATGTCAGTTATCAGTTATCTCCTATTAATTCCCCTCACGAAGTACTCCACCATCGAGCAATCTAAATAGTGAACATAATACCTCATCTCAGAAATATAAACAGATAGTTATATTTTTTTATTTTATTTTATTTTTTTTATTTGCGATCACAATTGTGGAAATGTGTGCAATATATTTCGTTAAACTAGAATACAACTTTTCCCACAAGTAATCGAGGGAAATAACTTAACGTGAATAGGTAGAAGGTTTTTCTCAAGCTTCTTGTAAATTCCAACAGATCTGGCCTTTGAATTGAAACCGATTTATTCCCGAGGAGATCCGACAATAAATGGAAAAATAAAAATCTCTGTAGAATACTGTACTCATTGTATATACGTTTTCCCATGGCGGTTTTTGCGTTGTTCGATGCTCAAATAACATTCTTTTATAAAGTAGCCAAATATGACTCTTTGCCTTGTATCCAGAATCCATGATTTTATGTGTATATACGAAGTGTTACATAACTAGCAACTGTCAACTGTGATTCTAACATCTAGGGGTAAAAATACATGGAATAGAATCAGTACGATCATGTCCATGTAAATTTATAAATTTAATTCGAAAATGGCAAAGAGAGTAGACTGAACCAAGAGTAAAGTACCGATCCATAGCTAAATAATTCCGCTTTTTTTAAGAATACGATATTTGACGCGTTCGGCAGAGGAAAAGTGTATCCAACACTTGATAACTTTGCGGCAATATGCGCTTAAAGCTTTTAGGCAGTTTTGATCAACATTTCTTTTCATCGCTAGCCGTAAGGAATTGAAAATGTAGCGCTACCTTACACTTTAGTAAAATAATTAGAATAATAATATTTATTAAGACTTTATTAAATGAAATATAAAGTTTTACGGAAACATTGTTAACAATTATGTATTTTATTACATAAGAAATAAATAAAAATAATATAAATTTTTATTCGATTTGTTGTTAGGTATTTTTCATTTTTTTTTTTTGTTATTGGCAGCATTTTAGAAAACTTTGGCTGCAATGCTAAGTTTCTTAAGTTAAAAAAATGCAGCTATATCCTTTAAGCTTTCTTTACCTCTCATTTCCATTGTTGTTTTTACATCCTTTTTGTTTCAGACATTTTGATGGGCAATAACGAAATTCGGAAATTTAGAATAGTCTTATTTCATTTCAAACATAAAGCTTTTGAAAAAGGAATATTTTAAATTAATATACAACTAAAAATAAAATACTTTTGACAAAACCCTTAATGGTTTCCCTATAATTATGTAACACTAATGTAATGATAATCCACAGACATATACAGTTTATGTTAACTCATTTCATTGCATGATTACGAACTGTAAAGCTAAATTGAGCTTGAAATTTTGTGTAATCGGCTCTAATTTTTTGTGAAATACTTGGATATAATATAATGAATAATTTTCAATGAAAAAAGCAATTTTAGATGATTTTTTGTTGAATACTCACGTCCTCCGCCGAACGCTTTTATAATTTGTTTTAAAACTTGTATATGAAACGTGTCAAATCATAGTAAGGAATGAATGAAATATAGCGTCATTTTCATACTAAGAATAAATGATTATTATTGCATCTGGAAAATATCAGCTGAAACCACAATCTCCTACTCTTCAGCTGTTATAAGCCACAAGAACCTCTCCTTCCAGTTGTCCCAGCGTCATAGTTCCAATAACAACGGAATTCTACTCTTGACACATCTGGAATATAATTGCCTGACATTTCACTTAAAAATTAGCGTCTGTTGATTGATATGCATATAACTCCGTCTACGGTTTCTACTACCATCTTTAAACTACATTCCCATGTTGACTTGATGATATCCATGCAATTGCCATTAATTGTCCTGGCTCCTGTTCTCTCTAGACTGTACAATAAGTTCCTCGCTGCTCTTCCTTTCTCGTTTAATGGACCTGCATTTCTGCCGCTCCTATCGTCTGAGAACACAGACAAATCATCAGATCCTTCTAACTATCGGTCTATTAGATTTCTACCACTCTTTCCTCAAGAACGCATGACACAGTGGATAAAGGCGTTAGCTAGATCCAGTGACAAGACCCAAAGAATGTGAGTTCAGTACCTGGTTAAGGCGACGGAGAACTTAGAGAGGGGAATTAACAAAAGATCACTGATATCTGACATCCATTAGACATGGCACGTGGAACTAGAACAGACTACCCCATCGAGCGAAATAAAGGGTTCAGTTCGACACTCCGACCACCTGAAGAAGGCCGAAGCATACAACGGCCGAAACGTTGTGATAAATATGGCAATAAAGATGCGGACGATAGTCCGAACAATGTAAACAGTGTCCATAATACCTCGTCTCAGAAATATAGACAGGTTATGTGCAGCTTCTTTCTGTCACACTTGACTTCAGAATGTACATTGATTGTCAAATTTTCTAAGATATCTTTCTTCATTATGTGTTCGAAATATTTCAGTTGTCCCTTTCGGGTATTACATATAAGTGTCATTTTTATCTTCATTTTCCCTAAAACTTCGTCGTTGCACATGTTTTCAAGGGATTCTCAGTATCCTTCTGTACAACAAAGTATTTGTTGCTTGAAGTCTCTGTGAGGAGTTTGTACAGCGTTCACTGCCATATAAAAGAAATGATATTACATGTCAATTCGATACTGTCTTCTTCGTTTGTAAGGGAGAGTTTACTGTTAGGTTATTCTTTATTTAGTTTTTGGTTGGCCCCATTCGCTACCTTCAGATTACAGTGACGCATTTTCTGTCCCCTCTCAAAACATTCCCTAGATATTCAAACCTTTTACTTGCTTAATTTTGTATATTCAGTCAGTTATGTGCCATGCGTGATACACGCTTAGGCGATCATGTATCTTTCGATACATGACTGATGAGGCAGATTGTTTCACGCAATAGGTTGCTATTTCTTTCTGTGGTAAACCAGTTGCCATTTACCCATACCTGGTGGGGAGAAGAGGATTCATACTTTCCCCAAGGGTATTATCATGTAAGTGAATACAATGATTTTACTGGAATTCGAACTCGGCTATCCGATTAATCAATCCAAGACGCTATCCATTACTCCACCGTGCTTTCTATACATAGCCAATTTGTAATTCATATTTTGGGTCCTTGTTTTTATCATGATCTTTAGCCATTTATTCTTGACTAGCAGTAGAGCCCAGCGTTGCCCGGGGATGTAACAGTAAGAGATAGATCAAGTATCGACCATAATAAAGACTGAAAAATAAAATTGATTAAGATTACTGTTTAAGGTTGACGGACACGCATGTCTTAATTAGTTTTATTTTTTTATTTTTTTTTATTTTATTTTTTTTTACGAATTGGTCAAACCCAAACTCAAACAAAAACATTGTTTTCACTTGTTATGAGTCTACAGATTGAATAGTATTTTATTATAAACAATTGTCTTGTAAATGGGATTTTTAAAGCATTCTGAATGTAAAAATAAACGAAATAGTGTGCAAGACAAAAAGAAACATTACCTGCCAAACAAAGTGAAGTTTTGTTGAAATCGGTTGAAAAATGTAGGAAATCTGATCCCATATATAAAAGAACACACACACACACACACACACACACACACACACACACACACACACACACACACACACAAACCTGTTTTTATAATATATTTTTATAGTATAATATAAGTATAACTCGATAACTCCATATAAATAGTATAACTCGATATGAGTTGTCCCCCTTTCATTAATGCCTCTTAATCATGTTTTCAAATTGATTTCGTGCAGAAACAATTGTGTTTTTCCAATATTTGGCGCTGTCAGAACCACCGCAATATAATTTTACGTAGTCCTGTGAAGTTTTGTTGAAATCGGTTGAAAAATGTAGGAAATCCGATCCAATATATAAACGTACACACACACACACACACAATCTACGTTTTATAATAAGTAAGATTTCCATTATAACTTTCTCTAATAGTTTATACAGTCTCCTTTCTCTGTCTGTTATGAAGACTTTGTCATCTGCATATCTGTTAACATTGTGACGATCAGTAATGAAAACTTGGAGGAATTCTGACACTTGCAAAATCTGTTCACTGTAAAGTTTCAATTTCTCCAGTGAATAGAATTACACCACTTTTTACTTTAATATATATTTACTGAATTCATCTACATGTTTTTAATATAATTCTAGCAGAGAATTATTAACATACATATTTTAGGGTGTAAAAGAAGAAATATCACATTTTCGAATTGGAGCTAAAATAGATGTAATATAATTAAGGGACCAATGTTAGAATCAATATTTTGGGCAATTATTTAACAAAGAAGCTGGGAGAACTGAACAAACGTCTTCCTTATTTCTCGTGATGGAACATTTCTAGTCTGGTGCGCATGGTGATTGAAAAGAAACGTCACAACAGTTTAGCTTTGTTTACTTTCAGATACGTTTTATATATACAGGCCTAGCAATTTCAGGTTGGAATTTGAAAAAAAAATTTCCCGGGAAATTCAGCGTTGACGCTCTACACTTTCCATCAACAGAGGACTATGGCAATGCATATCTATATTGCCATTAAATCATATAAAGATAATGCAAGCCATTTTTCAACCGAATGGATAAGAAAATTTCCTTTGGAGGAAGAAAAGACTTTCATGTTGGATTTGCATTAACCATTGCCTTTGGATCTGTTCTTAAGCATTTTTCTTCTAAAAAAAATGACATTTGAAAAGAATTGATTTTTGCGTTCGATTATTTAGTGAACGTTCAAGAGCAAACCAGCTAAAGTTCAGTCAGTCAGTTAGGTTCCATGCTTAAGCGATTATGTATCTCTCGATACATGACGGATGAGGCAGATTTTTTTCCCCGCAGCATTTCTTTCTGCGGTAGAGTAGTTGCAATCCAATGCTACAGAACTCGGTCTTTCCTGCTATTTACCCATAGGGTGGAAGAAGAAGAGGTTTCATACCTTTCCAGAGGGTATTAGAACGTAAATGAATGCAGTGGATACGTCTGGAATTCGAACCCGTCTCTCCAATTCCTCACCTAAAGACGTTATACATTATACTCCTCAGCCAAAAGATATTTACTCCTCAGCCAAAAGATACTTGCTCTCTATTCTGATTTGTTTGAGAGATGTCTTTATAGATGTATATGATTCCTTGTAGAGTTTGGTAATTCTCTGGGGGATAGATAATATTTGATACGAGACATCCCTTCTAAAGATCATTATCTGAAATGTTTTTTTTTTTTGCCAGAGGGAATCTTATTTAGATCGTTGTCATCCTTTTCTAACCTTTCGCAGACACGACTAGTCGGGCATGCGGATATAATAAATTCTTTTGCGAATTGAACGCTTCTAAAATGCATAGTTCATTACCTCTGTGAATTTCGAAAGAGAGTGACTTCTCTTAAGGTGGAACTTACGACTAAAAAATACTTAAAAAGAGACTTAAAATGTCAATGTAAAGAGACTTATAAATGATATAATGATATAATGATCTACCATAAAAGTCTAAGCGTGCAAAAGGAGCTCATTAGGAAGACTGAACATGCACAAATAGGACCTATACATACTCGAATCTGAAATTAACTCAACCTTCAAAATAGGACCGAAATATCCCTCGTTAAATAACATGGTATTAACGTATCCGAAAAGACTTTAAGTACCGTTTAAAAAATATGCAGGATTGATATAATTGCAGAATTATTCTGTAGATACGAAATTTACTACATTCAGAATAATTGTCATCTTGAAACACATACATTAAAATCTTGGTTGCCTCACGATTTTCATATATTGTCTGTATGTCCCGTAGTTAATTAGGTTCCTGTAGCAGTAGCAGCCCTGGTGTGTCTACGGCAAGACAGTCTGATGCTGCCCTTTTCAGGTACGTTTTTTTAATTGATAGTTTTACTTCTTCTAGTCAGGTTGCAAAAGATCACAGTCTGTCCTGCTGCCATAGCGAGGGCAAGAAGGATTCATGTCTTTTCCAAGGGAATTAGCATGGAGGGAAAGAAACAGAATCGAACGAGACTTGAACACGCGACATCTAATTCAGGTTCACAACCGACATCCATTGAAACATCCGCAAATCCTCGGGTCCCGCATTACTATACATTAACAATTACGTACAGTTTGATGAATCTAAGATTTGTAGATTAAGCAAA
>CAHIKZ030002572.1:247500-249466 GCA_903632075.3 Acanthosepion pharaonis
TGGAATTCATTCCATATATACCAATTATATATATATATATATATATATATATATATATATATATATATATATATATAAAGAAATATAGTCTTTAGATGTGCTATATTTATGGGATAAAGTGCACAATATCAGTGATAGAGCGTGTTTAAATATAAAAGTGAACATAGAAGTCAACACTTAGAGGCGGCAGTTTGTTTCATGCTAGATGCACTCGTCAGGACTGTCATTTAATACTGTTTATTATAAACAGAGCATTTACTTAAATATTTGTATCTATAAAAGAATGTATAAACATAAAAATCTTAATATATATATATATATATATATATATATATATATATATATATATATATATGAAGAAAATATACTGAAAACCAAACAAAAATCCTAATATGCCATTATGCTTTTTTAATATGTAATGTCAACGTCGGACGTTTCGGTCTAATAGACCATCCTCAGGACATATTCATAAAACATAATTAACATAGACCATATACAATTCAACGTGAAAAAGACGATGGACATAAAAGTAATACCAATCCAAACAGATAACTGAAATCTTTTCTAAGATCAGCGTTCCGTTTAAATATGATCCCGTCATCGTCAGGTGGGCGATGTTGTGAAAACGTATTCCTAAAATTTGAGTATTTTGAATGAAAAACGAAAATAATTTTATTTTGATCTAAAACTTATATGTAGGTTTGTATATGGCCTATGTTAATTATGTTTTATGAATATGTCCTGAGGATGGTCTATTAGACCGAAACATCCGACGTTGACATTAAACATTAAAAGAGCATAATCGCATATTAGGATTTTTCTTTGTTTTTTCAGTATATTTTTGTTCATACTGTCGGATCTATATACATATTTTTTACGTACGTATATATATATATATATATATATATATATATATATATATATATATATCTGTTAAATTGGACAATATCAGCGATAGAGCATATGTAAATATTCGCTTGTGTGTGTATATGTGTATATGAAAAGATACATAATTTGGTTTAAACTACCCTATAACAACATAATTATAACAAAAATAAGAAAACTATTCTTTAAATTAACTAGAAAACATTTGCCAAAAAATATTCAACAATCAAAATCATTAACAAAAGTACAATCAAATTCAGTTATAGCTGTATGTTAAGAAAATAATGAATAAACCTAATAAATAATTTAAACAAAAATAATAACAATTTAATAACACAATTCCGCAAAATAGCAACAATAATCATAATTGCCAAAATAAAGACAACTCTCCACTTAATTATAAATGTTTAACTAATAATATAATATATAAAGCAACTGTATCAAATAATATTAACACTGACGAAAGAGTTTATATACGAGCCACCGAAACAACTTTTAAAGAATTATTTATTTATAAGGTTTCATGTAAAATAGACACATGACCAAACAATACATTTTGAAAATATATGATGCGCTGCAGTATTAAGTGATTACCTAAGATAATATTTAAAATAATTTTCTCTATTTCATATAATCAACAAATCTTAATTACACTATATAAACCATTATGAAATGAATTATAACCATTTACATATATTTATCAAACCGGAATAAAAATATTAATTAAAAATTTAAATTTACAATGGGCATAATTAAGTGAGTTATATTTGCACTCTGTACTTTTGTTTTACATGGTTGTCAGTGGAAAGAATGTCGTGCATGAAAAAAAAAACACTTTAGATCGAGCAAATGTGAGTTTTGCCAATAGAAATGGTAAAAAATCAGCACTGACTAATGCCAGAAATTTCTTTAAAAATATAGGAAAAAGATTTGTTATATTGATTCAAAAGGACAAATCATCAAATATTAAATGTAAGGGTTCATTTAATTTTGCAAATCTTTTTTTTTTATTCTACCTTGATAAAACATTTTGAAAGTGGTTGTAATTGATTTAATATATATATATATATTAATGAATATA